>JALJCO010012889.1:0-29810 GCA_023101725.1 Atherinomorus stipes | reverse complement strand
ACAGGTGCATGCAAAGGACCTCTGAGAATATATTGGAAATGCAAATCTGCTACATTGTCTCACACTTCTTTGCAAAACACTCTACCCAATTAGATCCAAGTCCTAATGAGAAAATGGCAACAAGATTCTACCTATGTCAATCAATTTTCCATGGTTCGAGAGCCAATCATGACACGCCATTTGTCTCTAGTACAAGTTGCCCTCTAAAGGTTGCACTACTGCCAGCCAGTCATTCGAGTGCTGGCTGCACTGGGGAAGCACATCGGACAGTGTATTCCTGAACCGCTTGGTGCTCGCAGCGGGGATGATATCATTACAAAGTGCTCCCTCATCAAATCCTCTCTTACCATCCGCTTCAGCTGCAGTTACAGTTTCAGCCATGACGCAGTGTTGCGTGTCCGCCTGCATGTGTGAAGCTCTGCTTTAGTTGCAGTTTGACAATGCACAAGATGATCACCTTTATCTCTGAGTTGTGCGAACCTCCAACACAAAGAAAAAGGGATGCGAAGCAGAGTGAACATGAAAGGGAGAAAGCCTGCTTCTTTTGCTTTTCTTATGCGAGCGTGACTGAGGACTGAGGCAGAGAGAAGCAAGAGGAAGCTACAGAGAAAAGTGCCACTCTAGCAAGGACACGTTATGCATGTGTGTGTGTGTGTGTGTGTGAACTGAGCCTTGAAGGCCCACGTGCAAGTCACACACATTCCTCAAAAACAACGGCAGAAATTCCACTGAGGGTCCTGGGAGGTGGGGAGTGTCCATATGCTTATTAACGGCTCTTTGCTTTCTTTTCCATACAGGAGGGAACAACAAAAAAATAAAGCCTCAAGTCAACAGATAAGGGGGCACCGCTAGAGACAGAAAGAGGGGGTCAGGGAGGTCAGGGGCCCAGAGAGAGAGACACAGAGAGAGATGGACAGATAAAGAGGGAATAGATGTGCCTACCATTGACAATGTTGCTGTGAACTGCAGCTGTGAATAGTACTGTCAATAAGCTGATGCTCCATAGTGCAGAGGGGGCTGATGGGAAGGCCATGGTTGGGCACACAGATCCGTCTTGTCTCGCTGAATGCTCAGGAGGGCAGATGAGCTCTGGAGTGTCACCTGCAGGGAAGACAATGGAGAGCTGAAGAAAACAGGCAGGGAAGGCCGACTGACCACTAATTGCGTCCCCAGCCGCTGGTTGGCCGCAGCAGAATAAACGCTTGGCCCACCCCCTCACTAACGCGCTGCTCCGTGGGCATTCATCGATCTGCTTGTGTCATAACATTCAGAGAGGCGATGGAGGGAGGCGAGGGGGGGGTGGAGGGATGGGGGGGGGGGGGGGTGTGAGGGGCATGTGATGGAGCTAGGCAGCAAGAGAGGATGGAGATGGTGCACCGGTGGTAATGAGAGGAGAGAACAGGAGGAGGAGGAGGGGGCTTCTTATTACTGAGGATTTATTCATCCACTTTAACAAGCTGCGCGCATGTGGAATGAAGGAAAACGGGTGTTTTGAACAGCTCCCACTAAGTCAAGCTAATTAAAAATAAGGCGAGGGGGAAATTACAGTAAAATAAAGCAGAAGAAGTGAAGGCAAGAGAGAGCGAAACAGAGAGGTGAGGTGCACCTGCCGCTGTTCCCCCCCCGCGCTTTGCACAACACCGGAGACGGATAGTGTCGTGCTTGGAAAGCAGCTCCTGGCATTGCTCACGCACACGCGCACACCTCTCCCTCACATTCCTCAAAATAGCAGTAGTCGGCACAGAGGTGAGCCCTCCGTCCATCTGCGATACGCTCAGAGAGCCAAGAGCGGGACTGGCGCGCGTTTAGGGCGGGGACAGAGGTGGGGAAGCAGGGTGGAGGGGTGGCATGGGATGGGTTATGAGGAGGGGGGATGTGGATGGGGAGTAGCCTGTGTTTATTGTTGCTCCAGCCCTTCCTGTTGAGTGATGGCGAGAAATGAAAACAAAACTCGAGCAAGTGCATCCAGGGGAAATGTAACCCCGGATCCACGGGCGTGATTTTAACACAAGTTCTTCCACTGAGCCTACACTTTTGTTGAAGGTAATAACAGTGGTGATAGTGATCAGAACATCAGCTCGTTGCTTCCTGCATCTCTGCGACGGACCGCGGTGAGCACCGGAGCAATGTTTAACAGCTTCTCCAGCACAAACAGCCTCAGCTGCCGGGCTCAGATTTAGAGACTCTTGTAAAAAAAAACATAAAGGCTGGGGAGGGGAGGCTGCTGTACTCAGCGAGTTGCAAGGACTTTTTTTTTGCACGAACGAGAGCCAAAAGAGCTGAAAGATCAGAGAGAAGGGTGGGGAGGCGCAAGAAGAGCCACAAAAAGAGAACGCGAATTTAGAGCAAATTATAAAACATTGCGGGGATTATTCGGCTCGCACTCTGGGCAGGCATAACGGATTACACACATTACACTCACACACACTTGGAGAGCGCGCACAGACACATTCCTGGAGAAGGAAAAGCGTCAGCACTGACAGGTGTCTCCTGTCCACCCAGCACAGGCTCCAGCCAAACCCCGTACGGTAACACAAACAGTGAAGCGTTGCGCGGTAATAGCCACACACACCGTTATATTCCGCCTCCGGAGTCGGGTTTCGTTGGCGCTGGTCTCGGTAAGGTCCCCAGTAAGGTCCCTCCTTTGAAGCGCAGCTGTCGCTTGCTTTCTTAATCTGCTTTTGTCGACTTTTTTTCTTTTTTAGCTCCTTGGTCCTTCTTTTGTCTCCTTGTTTTTCTTGCTTTTTTCTCCGCTCTTTCTCACTGTGTTTGTATCTCTGTCTCTCCACGGCTACCGTTCACTGCAGCAAAAACAGACTGTCTGAGACGAGAGGGAGGGGAGGGGACAAGGGAGAGAGAGAGGGGGGGGGGGGAGGGAGGGAGGGGGATTATAATACGATTTGGCCCATACCACCGGGATAACAGGGCCAGAGCAGGGGCCTACTGGCTGAGAGCAACATGAAGGAGATGGAGCAGATAGAGAGGCGTGATCTCACCATACCGAAATATCATCATAACGTCCCTATGATGCTCCACAGTGAGGCAACGCTGACTTTATCAGGCTTTCGGAATTTTATCAGCCCCCGTTGAAAAAAAGACACTGCAGGGTTTCCTGTGATCCTTCTGCTCATTGTATCTAAAGGTTTGATACTGAGCCTGTATCATATAGGGTTTTGGCCTACTGCACATAATTTCCTAAAATGAGGAGGTCATTGTCACGGTTCTCAATGGGGTATGATGTTTCTTATCATTCAAGTTATGGATCAATCCCCCATTTCCCTCAGATGAACCCTCTGCTATCTCCCACAGGCTTGATAATTTGCAATACGGTAATTATGTTACTGAGTCTTTGGCCTTGGGGAGTTGTGGGTCTTGGCTGTGTCGAGCTTTTTATCACTTAAAATACTCCTATATGTCTATATTTTCTAATATTTATACCCCTAAAAAAGGCAGTTTACATGTGCCTTTTTTAATGAGGGGAAGTCCTTGGGCTTGTGACGTTTCATGCATCAGGTCCATTGGAGATGCAAAGGGTGGGAGGAAGGAGGGCTGGGGAGGGAGGGTTGTTCAACTTGCCAGAGAGGATTAAGGATTAGTTTTACTGGCGGATTAGGTCTGCGTGTGGGGAGGCATGATGGGGTTAAACAGGGATGGCGGCAGCCGCACGACAGCCCCAATCAGAGGTGGAGGCGACAAAGTGAAGCCGGGGAGGTGGGTTTGAGGGGAGAGGGGGGAAAAAAGAGGAAAATCCTTATAAAACAATCGCTACAGAAGAGGAACTGAGAAGAGTTCGAGAGGTCGTTGCGTTTTGGAGATCTACAAGCAAGCAGCTGCTTTCCACGTGTGAGGAAAATTAAGAAAATAGAAAATGCTGCTGGACTTTCTGTTTTAGGCCCACCTTCAGTGGTCCTTGAGAATATCCCCCCGAGATGCCCCCCCCCCCCCCCCCCCCCCCCCAAAAAAAGTAATTTCACTACAATAACACACAATGGCAGCTGCTATATTAATTTTCCAAATGCAAAATCTTTAGCAGTTTATAGTCCAACACATCTGCATGGAAATCCCAAGTAGACCCCATTTTCTAGCACGTGCGAGTCGGTTATGTTGAAAGTAAATCGGCGTCTTTATCTCCCACTCTGTCTCTAAACCCTAATGGGCTAACAGAAACGCAACATCTGGCATCATTAAACACTTGTTATGAGGGCGGGAGAGGCTTTATGTGCTTTGTGGCTGGCGCGGCGTAAGAAAGGCGTTTGTTGTGGTTTAAACTGGTGGACAGCTCCAGGTGCTGAAACGATGTAGCCGACCTCTGATCAGCGGCGAGGCGACACCGTGTCGTTGTTGTGGGCATGATAACCGCGTGCAGCAAAAGCAGAAACAGGGTCGCGAGGAAGCCCCGTGTTGTGCCTTCACACACCAGCTGTGCTTTCAGGCTTTTTGCCCCCTCTGAAATCTGCATATGAAAGCTTTGACCTTTTGAGGGATGAACTGGATCACCCATCTGAAAATTTCCTGAAGCCCAATAACAGATGTTATTGCTGTTTTTGCTACAACATATTATTCTGCAAAATAAACACACCCATACTCGTCTTATTATTTATACATCAATCATTTTACAAGTTTATTCCATCTAGTGCTTGTTTTTGGACAGAGCGGGCTTGTAAATTGCATTCTAGGTGCAGAAGCTATAAAACACATCGTTCGTCAACATCTCCATCACTCTGACCGCATCATTTTAAAAATTATGTAGTCCAATTTCCACATCTCTGCCGGGACTCGAACCCGGAGCCTCTGGATTAGAAGTCCAGCGCGCTATTCCATTGCGCCACAGAGACAGAGACACATTTCTCCGGATCAAAACCAGGTTTATATCGCCCCTCCCAGCCCTGCGCAGCATCCACTCCATCTCTCAGCATCAGGACCGCAGCCTTGTGGAAAATATCCTCGCCGACCGGTAGGGGGTGCTGCCGCCGCGTTACCAGAAACTCTCTAAAATGCCTCTCAAAAATCCATCCCCCACTGCTTCCAGGCAGGTTGTCTCATCAAAATGTCATAATATCCACATTACTGGAGCATCTTATACTGTATGTGCATTGACACTCACAAAATAAGTAGCTCATTTCTTTTCATGAACAAGTTTTGCATGTGTCATTACCTCACTGCCAGTTTTTCTCACTATAGTGGAAGATGTTTTTTTTAAGGTGCTTGTGTGAACAGACTTGTGCAAATCCAGTTTTAAAGCCTGCAGAGTTTCAGCTATTCTCCAGTCGGTTACAGCAGAAATGTGTAGTGATGGATCTCTAGCTCAGCTGGAAATGCGCCTGTAGCTTTGATTATACTGACAGTTATTGTAAACCAGCTTGCCGTTTCCTTCACAGGCGATGTCTGATATTATGTGAGGCTCACAAATGAATTTCCAACAGTAAACTGAAGACATTCAGGCTTGCAGGCATCTTCCCTCTCAGCCACCAGTAATAAATTGATAAACCAATTTAGCTTGAGTTAACTGGACTGTGCTCGAGTTGCTTCTGTGCAAGTTAAACTGATCAAAATAGACAGATTTTTAAACTGCCTGGTGTGCTCTTCTCAAGAACATTTACCCTCTTTCTTTTTTATTGTGCGCTTGTTCGTTCACATACGGAGCTGGATCTGACATAACACCACAGCCTGCTTTCATTCGCACTGCAGGACAAAAGCTGCTCAGGTGCAGTGTGCTGCTCCTGTGTGGCTCAGAGGGAGGTAAAGCCTGAGGCAGGCTGCTGGTGAGGAGCAGATTCACACGTGCAGCTTTCACAAATGTGTTACTTCACATTTAAGCCCTTCTTTACTGATGTTAAAATTAATTTGATCATCTGTGGCCTAGAGACGATAAAATATGAATAAAAGCCAGCAGTGAGCGGCTGCTGTGTAGACGGTGCTTAGACTGAGCACTTTGGGCAAGGAAAAATGATTAATGAATGTGACGTCACAGCTCGATGAAACAAATTACATAAGGACATAACATGTAGGACACGGGGAATTTCGGGGCTGGTTGTTGTTCACACTAAGAGTAAGTGTGAAATAAAGTGGGTCACATTTATGTGCACTTTGCACATATGATGACCTCCCCCAAAGCTTTCAGAGTAAACAGCTGCAAGGGACAAAAGAAATTTACAGCATTTCAGTGTACAGTATAATTCTTTATTTAATACTCTGAAGATTGGGCTTGCAGTCAGCCAGAACAGAACATGTACATAAATCTCCCAGGATACGTCCATTACACAGTCCCTTCACCTCGCTTCTCGTCCTGAGCTCAGATCATAGCTATCGCTATGGAGGTGATGATGGACAAACCGATGACTGTGTAGCCAGTGCGGTAGACCTCTGGAATTCTGAAACCTTTTCCGATATCCCACCACTGTTTTTGGTTTTAAAAAAGAGAGAGGAGAAAATTTGGAATTAAGTATTTTACATTACAAATACAATCTATTAAAAGCAAGTGATGTTTTGTATAAAGGAAAACTAAGTTAAAATGACCATACAGACATATGAAACTAAAGCCAAGTGGCTCAAATACAACACAAAGCTAATGGAAACAAACTAATGAATCACCCCAAATGTATTTCAAAACTTTTAACAAAATATATGTTCATGTTCATGACCCCCCATGACTAAGTGACTAATCGTGCTGTATCAAATGGGTTGTCCTCCGGTCATCCTGTAAGGCTTTAAAATATCAGAACAGACATAAACAAGGAAGATAAAGTGGTTTTTAGTGGCTTCAGTTCACTGGTTTGCCCAAAATATCCAAAATCAGCTTTTCTCTTCTGATGGTACCAAATCTGGATTTTCAATATGGCATGAGTATTAACTTTGTTTAGGCATTAATGCTTTAATTTATGCATTAATCCATTTCAATCAATTACATTTTATTCATAAAGCGCTTTACAACCAAAGTTGATCAAGGCGCTGAACACTAGGCTGTGCAATTGATGGAAATTTAATTGTGATTTCAATTTTCATGTCAAACAAATTTCCAAACTCATATAATCGAGTTGAAACAATTTGTGCCATTTTTCTTTACACAATTTCTGAAAGAAAAGTGCATGCGCAATACGTTCCTTTCCACACGGCCCTGGCACAACCTAAAGTACATTCATGAAGCTGAAGAGCGAAGAAGGTGTGCTGTGTCTGCGCAAATTATCAATAACAAAATGTTTTTGAACAGAAAGAAATACTGAATAAGTGCATTGTTCAACTAAAAAACATAATAGTTTAAATAATCATGATTTCAATAATGACCAAAATAATCATAATGATTTTTTCCATAATCGAGCAGCCCTACTGAACACAAAGAGGCTAAAATATGTTACACAACATAGTACATATAAATGTAATGATAAATATCGTCCATATCCTTTTTACAATGATCTGGGGACCCCCTGAAATTTTCGTTTTTTCCTTTTAAGAAATTTTTGGGCTCTAGTGGCCTTTATTTGACAGTGACAGACAGGGAGGGGGTCAGAGACAGTGGGGGATGACATGCAGCAAAGGGTCTGAGGCCGGGAATCAAACCTGGACCGACGGTACCGAGGACCAGTAGCTTCTGTACATGAGGCGGCTGCTCAACCAGTTGAGCTAAACACCACCTCAACCCCCCCTAAAATTTCCTTGGGACTTCCAGTATGAGAAAGCAAAAACAAAAGAAAAACAATTGCATGCATGCAAGTCAGATAGTAGGTCTTACCAAGTGACGGATGCCGTTGTAGGTGTGGTAAGATACAGGGAAGGCAATGCCAAACTTGGCCAACCCAATAAGGTAAGGACCGATTGTCCATGAGTGGATCAAGTCCAGGTAGTAGGGGTAGCCTCCAGGTAACACCAACGCAGCCACAGCAAACGCAGAAATGGCTGCACACAGACAAAAGCAATGAGGCAAAAATCGCTGAACTAGATGTTTGTGAAACATTTAATCCTGTTGAAAGAGAGAGAAATACATGCAGCTACAATTTGCCTTCACTCCGTAACTCTACATGAGTCACAGCACCCCACTAGCCAAGCTTTTTAAATGTTCTGAAATCCTCAGTTATGTAAATACTTTTTCTCACTGCTTATAAATGAAGAGCAAACAATGGCTCTGTTTCAAATAAGCTCCTCATTGGCACTCTGTTACAGTGCACTGACAACAACTGTTCACCACCAGCTCATATCTTTGTATTGTTTGGATGATGAACAAGCTAAATGGTTTTAGAGGTCACCGTGGTTTTGGAAAGTGTTCAGTTGATAATAATAAACACAAACAACAAAGACAAGTTTTTTTAAAAAGGAAAATAACAGAAGCACCAAACTGTGCAAATAATCAACAAAAATGAGTCTTTTCAAGCATTTCCTGAATCAGTGACCGTTTTACTTCTCAGGCACTTTGCAGTGGAAGTTCGCTTCACATGATATCTTGACTAAAAGTTGAAACATTGAGTGTTGATGTCTGCGAGGCAGACTGGCAGTCGAAAAAAAATGACCTTTACTGAACCCATTAGCATGTAAACAAAACTGATCACAGCTTTTACAGCATGTTCCATCAATGTTAGCAGCACTTAGCCATCTCACTGTGACACGAGTTCAACCCTTTGCACTAGGCCTATGACTAGAAGCTGTTAAACTTTATGTTCACATGCAAGCTTTGAATTGTATTAAACAACTTCAGCTTTTGTAAATTCCAGTAAATGCTCTTGGTAGAAATCAATCGTAATGGAATAAAATTCCCTGACGAGATTTTCAAGATCAATCAAATGCAGGCAGTGGCCATACAGCATCACCCCACTTTTATGTTAAATTTTGCCAGTAAAAATTCACATATGGATTGAAGCAGATTCAATTTTCCTGGGAGATGCACATGCAAATATATCCATTTTTCAATATCCGGGATAAAACTAGAGCAAAACATGCAACATTAACTTAATCACGAATAAGAAAGAGGACTCATGTCTTACCTCCACAGAGCCCAATTCCAGTTCCTCTGTGTGTGACAGACATCACCATGGGGACAGACCATCTGCAAAACAAAAACATTACAGCACATTTAATATCATGGCAGAAATATGCGAGCCAAACAACAACAACGCTGTGCATTGAGCCGTCCATGTTGTGAATGACAATTCTAGTTTCAGTTTTCTGCTGGGTAACGCTTTGATTAACTGTTTGCTGCACTGCAATTTGGATTTTTCAATTCATGCTGCAAACGCTAACAGAAAATGGTTAAGATTCACCAGGCAAAACTGGAGGCCACAAGAGATACTCTTTAAATTGCAAATACAAGTTAATGATAGTTCACACTTCTCTGACACGTTTCCATGTCTGAATGTACAATTATCAATTAACTTAATGTTCTTCTACAGTGAATTAAGGGTGCTCTAATCAGCATTTTTGGGGCCCAATAAAGTCTAAAAGAAACAGAAAAAGCTTAAACAAATACCAACCACTCACTATATGGTGTATTTAACACCTTTGATTTATAATTCAACATTATTCACTAGGGTTGCGCATCTTCACTGGTCCCAAGATTTAATTACGACTGTCTTGTTAACTATTCAATTTGATGAAATTCCACTATGCATCCTAATGAATCACGTTGTGTTGCATCCTCAATTTTCTATATTACTGCACATTGATAATTTTTTTAATCCATGAACACTAGCAGTCAGATAATTATGAACTCTTTTGATTGTTTATAATTATGTCAGAAATCAAATCTGAATGTCCTGAATATGAAAAACATTGTTCCACTGCCAGAAAATTAGGGCTCCCACAATCAAAATAGTCAACATCTAATTTAATAATCGACTAATCATTTATTGTTTGTAAGCTTTGTTTGTCCTCTCAAAAATGCCACTGTACCTTCTGCTGCCTTGTCCGCCTTTCTGTCGGCTCAGCTTTTCTTGAATTGTATATTGACGTAAATAAACACACACACTACCATTCAAAAATTTAGACACGTTTTGCCACTAGATTCAATGAGAAAGTGTCCAAAATTTTGACTGGTCCTGTAAATATGCTACGGTTTTTGTATGATCTGACAAGTCGATTAATCACCAAAATATGACTATTTTTGCGATGGCAGTGACTATTCCATTATCAAAATAACTGTTTGTGGCAGCTCTACAGAAAATAAAGAAATATAGCTATTTACTATTACATTTCTTATAATTGTTTTGTCGCTGCATCGATGTCTGAACGTCTGCATCGCGGTGGATCGTTGCATTCTACGAAAGGTAGCAAATCAATGGGTAAGGGAAGAATGTGACTCAACAGGAAGCAATATTTGTGTGATTGTGATTTAATGACTCAAACTACAGCAATAGCAATGGTTACTGGAAACATTTATCTTCTTTTTTTCTTTTGACCTGGTATAATAATCAGTAACATTTTTGAAATAGGAATTAGATGATAAATGAGAAGACTAGTGCACCAAGTTAATAATAAATGATACTGAGTCCTGAATTAAACCAAACCATTTCCCTGTGGACTACTGATTTTTTTCCTCTTATTTTTAAGCTTGAAAAGGTTTGCTAGTCTAAACATTTCTTTATTTAAAATAGATTAGTAATAATCATTTTAAAAAGGAATAACATCTTTAAATAAGTAAATCATGACAATCAGAAACTGTTCCTGTCATGATGCACAACAGCAATATTTTGACAAAAAAAAAAAGAAAAGAAACAGCTCCATGTTAGACATACGATCTTTGTCTGTCATAAATGGCCTTAGACAGATAAAAACTTGTTAGGAAAGATTAACTGAACATACAGCAACACAAGGATTTGTAATCAGCTGCAATGATCTTATCTTCGTGTGCAGTAAAAGCGTTACCGCTGCCTGCTGCTTGTGGCATTGGCATTATCTGGCGAGTTCAAGGTTTTAGTTTGATCTGGCCTGGATGTGAACTCTCAATAGCTCAAAATATCCAATAGGTACTTGAATCTGCTCCAGTTCTGCGTACAAATGTTGAAGCTCCCTTAGAATGAATCACAGGAGATGATGGAGAATTTAAATGACTGGATCCCAGCTGGTGGAAACAGCCCATGGTTAGGAATTTGAAATCAGAGGAAAATTATAAGTAAAACCTGAGAGACAAGATGAAAGTCTGTGAGAAATGACAAGACACATGATACATAAAAAGTCTGGAGGTTTTTAATACCCGTCTGATAGTAGATAAAAGTAATTATTGGACCCAATCTATAGTTATGGTGCCTTGTCCTGTTGTTTAATATTGAATCAAATAATGCTGTCTGTCGTTCCTGATTTTACAGTCTGAGTGATTCAATTTTTCCAACAAAAAACCTAAAAATCCATAATTGCCAGCAAGAAGCACATTATTTCCAGTTCTGATGATATTTAGGAGTGGATTTATGGTGAAATTACATAAGATAAAAAGCACATATTTGAAATTTACAGTAA
Organism: Atherinomorus stipes; assembly: GCA_023101725.1. Classification (NCBI taxonomy): domain Eukaryota; kingdom Metazoa; phylum Chordata; class Actinopteri; order Atheriniformes; family Atherinidae; genus Atherinomorus; species Atherinomorus stipes. Next base: position 18,377 of record JALJCO010012889.1, on the reverse strand, counting down.
GTCCTGCCTTTCTTTTGATTTTCAAAGCAACACAAAGAGTATGTACTAATTAGGCAGCATATACATACTTGTAGATTGTGATATGGGGAGACATGGGCCGGTTTAACCTGGCATTTTTGGCCCAAAACTTGTTCATCTCGTCCTTAGCTGTGCTTCCCATTGGAGCAGCACTGATAATGAGGAAACAAAGAAGATGAGAGTGACAGCGTTTGCATAAGTTCAGTTATGATGTAGATGAGTTAATACATATTTATATTAGATCATGAACATTAAAGTAAGAATCTACAGTATATGGAGTTGCACACAGACAAAAAACTTACTGTCTGAAGAGGACATTGTACTGTGGTCTTGAGAGGCAGACACCCTGACGGGCCAGTGTCCTAAACAAAAGAGGTATTAGATTCCTGCATTAGAAATTACATCATTATAATTTTGGTCAAGCAATTTATGAAAACTAAACTTACAGTGTGGTATACAATGAGGTATACAGGAAAATGTAAAAGAATATAGCAGCATTCACATTTAAAGCAATAAATAAATAAAATAATCCCCATGCGTTTTTCATGTTATTTCTTTTGTTTATTCACACAGTAGAAACACAACCACTCCTTGCATGTTATAGAATCAGCTGTTTAAACACACCCACAGCTGCATTTCATAAATTAAATCTAGTAACCTTATGATGCCACAAACAGTTTCATACAGTTTGAGAGTTTAATCCAGTTAGATACAAAGAACCCACCAAAAGAGCTTAACAAATCTAAACCAACATAGTCTCACACTTCTAGTAATAAAAAAATATCCCAGATCCACATCATGCTAGTCTATAAACAGATACTTAAGGTGAATAGTGGACAAAAATTGAGTACAGTGTTGCCAGACGTACAATAATTATCTTATTTGTATGATAATTTAGCCACTTGTATGATATTCAATAGGAAATAAAAAGAATCCCATTAAAGGTATAATAATTTGACCCTTTCATTTTTTTTTAACAAAGTCACTTCCTTATCAAACACCATACAGATCCTGCTGCTGCACACAGCATCCGGCACAAATGGCTCTACAGCCAATCAAGGCTTGATACTCTGTACTAAAACATGACGTATCCCAGAGCCTATCAGGCCCACAAGAGGAGCGGGACCATTTTTCATGGCCTGGGCCCTAGAGTGGCCTAGTTGGGAAAATTGGGGGCATAGAGGAGCCCTATTAAATAAAAAGGCATATGAGAAGGAGACAAATGTAAAAAACTTTGGTATCTACAGCAGCAGCAGCAGTCATCTTAAAACCAGGAAACTTTTATTTTCATGATGATTCAATGTTGAGTTTTTACAAACATCTGTACTACTACATTCTGGTACTACTTGCTCTCTGAACTACTGTAAATATGCTGTGTTTTGTTAGAGTAATAAATCTCCATTCAGCTCAAACATAGCTGATACTAGATATTCCTTCCATGGATACTGACAGAGATACTTTAATACTTAGGCTGGTTAGCTAAACTGGTCTGTACACTTAAATGCTGCTCACGACTGTTCTCATCCAACTCTGCCAACTCTGTAAACTGTGCCAATGAGGGACATTTTATTAACCTAGGTTAAACACTAATGATGGAATCTCTTGACTACATCAGGTCGTCAGTATGTTTATCTGGATGTAAATGATGTGAATGCAGATTTTTAGCTTGTTGGTTAAAAGCTGATTTCTAAGGTTTTTGTCAAGAAATCCCTTGTGTTGTGTGTTCGTGTTTCTACGTGGTAATGATTTTTCTTATTTTACTGCAGGAAATATTTGTTGGGTTCTGCTGGACCAAACATATCTCCACAGGTGGGTAACTTGCTGCCTGAAAGTTTGGGAACCCCTCTGAAGGTTGCACAGTCTCTGAGATAAGGTGACGATGCTGCTGACCACTTCATGTTTTTACTGTTACATAAAATTAGTTTTGGTGTATGTCTACAGTGGCAAACTGGCATCAAAATGATTTACCCCCCAAATTACATCATCTGATATTAATTTTTATCGTTTAATTGTGAGCTCCTGGTACCATACCTTAGCATTTCCAATCTGGCATCAATGCTTGGCAATCATTTGACTAGTAAGAGCACAACAGTAAACGGCACGATCGGTCAACAAAAAGCTACTGTGAGCAATCCTTCCAAAAAAACTATATTAACAACGGACTACGTTTGCCTTAAACTGCCATAAGAAGACGAAATTCCGACATTAATCATCCTCGGAGCCAAAGTCCACTCTGCTAGCTTTCAAACAAACCCAACAACAATTAGCAGTAGCTCGTTCGCTAACGCTAGCTAACGCTGTGTCGCATCATTTACACTACATAAGGATAACAAATAGCGAGTAGAGTGCACATTGTGTCCTGCTATAAAGATAGTCTGTTGTGTTTATGTCAATACGAGTTAAAAGCTATGGAAAAAATAAAGAAAAGAAGACAACACGGACACCAAAAGTACCACAAAGTACTGACCTTAAAAGCAGCGCCATGTTTGACAGGCAATGGACGGAAGTGACGTATGTGAATCTTGTTACGCGTTGGGCTGTCTTAAAAAAACCTTGAGGGTGAATTTAGGAAGGTCACCCCGAGGTGAGAAGTTTGAGACATTTCATTTGCCTCCATCATATACGGCTTTTTGCTGTTTGTTTGTATCATAAGCAGGCAAAAAATATATGAATAAGCAAAAAAACAAACAAACAAAAAAAAACATTTAAGCACCTGGTTGTGTCATCAGATTATTTAATTATGTATTTATTTAATTAATTTTGTTTAATTTTATTTATTTATTTATCTATTGATTTGCCTATCTTCAGTTTAGGTGCAACTTTATGTCCAAAGTACAACTTGCCTGATTCAGGCCACTATAGTGAAATGAAATGAAATGAAATGAAATGAAATGAAAAATGAAATGAAAAATACTTTATTCATCCCCGAAGGGAAATTCAGTATTGTAAAAGCTCACTTTTTTTTTATTTTTTTTTTATTTATTTTTTTTTTTTATATATAAATAAACAAAAAGTCAGTTAGTCTTGTTCTTTAGGGTGATGGTTGCTGGCAGGAATGAATTCCTGTATCTCTCCGTCTTACAGCGAACTTGACGCAGCCTCCCACTGAACACACTCTGTTGATTCTTCACCGTGTTGTGGAGAGGATGGGAAGTGTCCTCCATCATCTTCATCAGCTTGTGAAGCATTCTTTATACTTTATACTTTATTTATTCTATATACTGTATATCTACATCCTTTGTCTTATTTTCTTTTTCAGTCCAAACAAACCTAGCCTTAAAAGTATCTTGTCACGTTGGGGTGCACTGCAGGGCGTTTAGTCATTCTGCTCCCCATGTCTGGAATTCCTCTCCTCCTGATCCATGGACTGCTTTCCTCTCTTCAAATCCAGACCCAGAACTCATCTGTTTGATCTGTAAGCACATTCATCAACTCAGTGTTGTTCTGTTTTTTGTTTGTTTTTTTCTAGTCCATAAACAAATACTTAAGGTGAATAGTGGGCAAAGCTTGAGTACAGTTTTATTTTGTTTTTTCAACGTTTTAACTTCTATTATATTACTGTTTTTAATGTTTAATTGCTTAGTACAGTGTCATTGGGTAATTTTATAAAACACATTAAATTAAAATGTATTATTACAAAATAATAATAACAATAATAATAGAAGTAACAATAATAATAGTAAAAATAATAATCATACCAGGGATGTTACGAATCCTTTCAGTTTAATTATTGCCACAACAAAAACATCTCAAATCTTTTAATGCTAACTTACTGTTACAGGTTTGAAAACAAAATGTTTTCCCATTGCCTCCAGTAAGAAGTTTTCCTGGTTTGAACTTCAACTGGGACCTTATGTTGAGTTGCCATGTTCTCCCTGTCCATTGCAAGGCCTCTCTCTGGCACTCCAGCTCCCTCCCACAGACTAAAAACATGCATGCAGAGTTTATTGATGTTTTTAAATGGACTACAGTCTTGTTTGTCTCTGTGATGGACTGGTATGCCACCTCTTAAAAAGCAACTGGCTCCAGCCTCCCTGCAACCCTGAAATGGATTTAGCAGGTATAGCAAATTAATGGATGGATTTTTTTAGTACATTGAAGCTCTTTATTGTTATATTCTGAACTTGACATATCTTTATTAGCTGGATCTCAGGCAGGCCACTTTAGCACCTAAACTCTTCATTTAATCTGTTCTATTACATGTAAGATTTTTTTATTTGTTTGTTTTTTGCTATTGTCTTGCTGAAATAATCAAGGATTTCCTCAAAAAGCGATTGTAGGCAACTTAACACATCTTCACAGATGCACAAGCTTCCCATGGCACTAATGCACCATCCACAAAGGCTTACTTTTATTAAGATATGTTCTATGACAAGTTGCCTGGTCCCCTTCTCCTTTAAGCGAAGAGTGCAGTAAAAATGGGGGGGATACCTCATTTTGATTTGGTTTGATCGTATGTGAACTGAGAGCAGGCCCAGAGAAACCAACATTTATGGATCTTGTTTATACCATGTATGGTCGATTTTTATCTTTCTATTTTACAAAGACAAAATGTTTACCGAGTGGGGCTTTCAGGAGAGTTGCTGGGTTTACGCAATGATTTAAAAGAATTATGTTTGCTTTAAATGAAGGCCACTCGAAGGCCAGGAGCTCACGGCCATCACTGGGTTACAGCATTATATCTTGTTTGCAGAAATTTCTCAGGATTATTTCAGCATTTGGCAACAGAATAAGCATGACTGAGTATATAAAAAAAAAAAAAATCCAACAGAGGCTGAATCTTTCATAAAATAGAAGAACCTAAATGAATCGGTTTATTGAGGTCTGAAAATATTGCAAAATTGTTCAAAGAAGAGGTGATGCAATTATAGTATTAGAAATGCCCCAAGCGCTTCTTTTAAGAAAAGCTTTGCTGGTATTAAATTCAAGATGATTATATTTCTGATAATGAAGACGTCTTAGTTAGTATTTGATTTGCTGTCCTTGGACTATTTTCCCATAGAATATTCGTTTTTTCTGTTTGCTTTTGCACATGATTGCATTCTCTTCTTGTTCATATTCTACAACATGGTCCAACATTTTTTTTTTTTTTTTTTGGGGGGGGGGGGGGGGGGGTAATAAAAACAGGTATTTAAGAGTACTGGAAGACAAGACAGTCACACAGAATCATACATTTACTTCCTGTGCAAGGGTAATGATGCCCAGAAGCAGCATTAAATTGCATTCCCAATTGCCCACTTACATTCCTGTATAAGCAGAGAACATGTATGCCTCAAAGAAAATGCAGCCATGGTTGCTTAGACTAGAATTAAAAGAATAATTCAAAGCAACAAGGTTTTTTTTTTCCTTAAAGAAGAAAAAAAACTACCCACACAGCCACATATATGTTGGAATACATTTTATTTGGTATATTTCAAATGATGGGCAACATTTAGTATTGCCTTCTGGCCAAATAGGCCGGAGTACATCACTTTGGTAACAGCTTGTATAAGGCACAAAGGTGTACACGACTACTGCTGGAAATGTTTTCTGATTAAATGAAAAAAAAAAAAAAAAAGACAGAAAAAAACTCAGAGTACAATCAAAAGCCTATTTTCAGCTGTATTTTATGATAATCAGATTTGTGAACTGATCCATGTAATATTACAACTGACAGACACGCACACAGTTTTACTCACCAGCTTGAACAAACACATATGAAAGTGTACACGCAGACGCACAGTTCAAACTGACATTTTGTGAATGTTAATAATATGTTTCTTGCTCCACCCAACCTGGAAGAGATGAAGAGAGAGGCAGAAACAGAAAGAGAGAAAGTGTCAGAGAGCAAAATGACAGGCGAGCAGGTTTCATAATATCCCTTTGTATCGCTCTATTTGTATTCATCTCGTTGCCTTTGTCTCTGCACATTTCCAAATGAATCCCCTTATAACTCTGAGACTCTGATCAGCAGCCCGTGACACACAGATTAACAGAAATGATTAACTGTCATGATAGATTGTATTTGTCTCCCATGTCTCGCTCCTCATCGGCTGAGATGCTGTGGCAGGGAGCAGATTTTCAGCCATTGTGGGGTGTCTGTATCATATGTATGATCTTTGGGGTATATCTCAAGAGTTTTCATTAGCTTGCTTTCATTTCCTCTCTAATCATTTGCCACTGTCTCTATTGGTGTTGATCAGGTGATGCTCTGTTTCCTGGTTGTCGTCTGACATATTCTATGTTTTCCTGTTGGTAGAGAGGATAAACAGTCCTTCCTCCTGCATATTATTTCAACCCAGCCTCACACAGTGTAACATGAAATAGTTTGGAAAGCATAAGCTATTGATTCATGTCCACAGATGTAATTTAGGCCCTTTTTTCATGCTGCTAGCCACAAAAATGAATTCAGAGAATCACAGCATCACTGCATTTCATGAAATAGTCACAAAATGACTGTAGGGTCGCATATAAAGACTTTGATGTGATGTCATCCTTCTGAAACATCAGTGAGCATCTGTCTCACTTGTCTTTTGAGTCTGTAATGTGAGACATCAATGTTTTTTTCAGCTGATTCAGCATTATTAAGAGAGATTATTCTGATTGCCTGTTCAGCATATCCTGAGAATCTGTTAGATATTTTTAATCTTTGCCTCTTCCTGTCTCCTAACACAACTGACTGTTGGCAACACCACTACCACAGCAAAGTTCTCACCAGCCATGTCCTCAAACTGCACACAACCAACCAACTAAGGTGGGATAATAAGCACACAATCCTCCGGTCTCCACCGTTTAACACTAATATGATTGCCTCTTTTGGTCTGGAGAGTTATTTCCTCCTGATCTATGTGATGCAACTTTTCTGCCAAGAGCACTAAGTAGACCCTGCAGGAGGCTTTTTCTCATTGCTGATTTTGGTTGGATATATAAGAGCCATGCAGATGAGAAAAATCAAAATTTGGGGTGGGGTATGGAGTTGTCCTCAAAATTATTCATACCTTCAAATTGAAGAAGGAAAAAAGTAAGATGTCAGTAAAATAAGATGAAATGGACAAAAGTAATAATAAATAAAAATTCTATGAAAATCATGACATTGATTTTGAATTGTGGTTCAAAGAAATATAAAAAACAAACACAAAAAAATGAAATAAGTAAAACAAGCATGATGGGGTTCGGAAGCTAAAATTCTGTTGACACTTTGAGGCAATCACTGCAATCAGGTGTTTTCTGTAATGCTCAAAAAGACTTCTACACGCGTCAACGGGTGTTTTGGTCCTCTGTTCATGGGAAAGATCCTCTAATGTGTCTGGGACAGTTTTTTTTTTTTTTTTAATTATTATTTTTTCCAACCACAATTCAAAATCAATATTCTATTTCACTAAATTATAATTTTGTACATTTTTATTTAGTATTAGTTTCTTGCTATTTGAATTACTATAGTGAATTTAGGTTTTTTTCTTTAATTGGAGGGTATGAATAATCTCGAGGACGACTGTATATGCAGGTCAGACCAACTCCAAATCGACTTCTGTCTCAGTCATTAATGTTTTAAAGTAACTTTAGCTTGCAGTGACATTTTAAGATTCAGTTGCTGTTTCATCACTGTTAGCATCACATCACTGGTTAAATTCAGGCATTAAAATTTTACATAGTAAAGGTTGTTTTGTTTTTTTTTCTTCTTAAAAGCATGGCTTGTGTAAAAAAGAAGGAGAAAGTGATGAAATATCACGTAAAACACTCCCTTTCCTGGATTACTGTCTGCTGATTCCCACTCTCTTGCAAACAAAACATAGTGGACACATGAGCCAGGTGTCGCACTGACACACATCCCATTAAAAGTTATGCATATTACATGTAATCATCACAAATGAAAAGATTTTTGTTTTGTCTCTGTTTCATGCTTTTAATGAGATTGGGTTGATGATGGTTGAAGAGGAATCGCTGTCATTTTTAAATCAGAATGTCTTCCTGCTTCATCTAAATTGGTTAGACCTGTTTTTGTCAGCTATGTTTATCCCCAAGATGCAGTTGTCTCCTAAAACGTTGCATAGAACGTTGATTGAAATCTGGTGCACACGAAGAAATTGGCCCAAGCATCAAATCAAATTAGGTTTCAGTTGCCGTGTGCATGTATGAATTTCACTATTGGACATTTTCTTGTTTATAAGATGTGATTTTATGCTCCATTTATTGAATGGAATTCCCAAGCAAGCTGGCAGACAGCAGTACATTTACATGCTGTTTTGTCAAGAATCAAACTTGGAAGACAAAGAGTAATCATTCATGTGTTGTTGCTTTGAAAGATGGAGATTGTTCAGTATTGACTGCCTTGCATTCTGCTTGGTGCCTCATGGTTTTCAGCTGCTTTACAAAAGGAGTTATGTCAAAAGTTTCTTTTGTGGTTAATCCATGGATTAGTAATAACATTGAGATGAAAATCATTACATTTCTTGTATAACAATACATGTACAATCAACATTGATTACACTCAAATCTGTCAGAGATTAGAGATAAATGACTCCGTTAGCAGTATACACTTTATAAAAGACTTAAATAAGACAGCTGCAGCCATTGTTCAAAGTCTCTGCTTTCAAACCAGCTCCTTGAATGTCACACCAACATAAAAGCTAACTACAATCACCCATAATTGCAACTCCACCACAAAAGCAGTTCATGACAGAGTTACATTGATCTGTTTTTCATATTGCAAGCCATAAAGCAAAGAAACACAAACGAAACACAAATTATTAACCTTTGCAAGATTGACTGGTCATTTGTGTAGTGAACAAATCATAGCATGCCATTTTTATGTGCACTTTTTCATGCTGTCACCATAAATTACAAAATCTGAGGACACTTGTTGGTGGCTCAGGTGGGAAAACTTGTCCCGCAATAATAAGCTTATAGACTGACACAGTTATAAAATGAGATGACTGTTTTATATTTTTACAATTAACTTGCTATTAAAGTCAAGGGATAAGGTTACAAGCAACTAAGCAGTATTCTGACTTTTCTTTTAACCAGTTTTTGTTATTTCTGGAAAATGAAACTGCTTTTATTGAATTTTTCAAAGAAAGTCAAAGCACTCGAAGCTGGATCACCTGCTTCAAACTTGCACCCGCATTTTCATTTTTTAAGAGTACTACTGCTTGTTTTTTTATGTTATTGAAAAGTGAAGTTCTCCACTTCACTCTTATTAAAAGCTTGTTCTTTCACACCAGATTTGCAGAGCAGAGCTGTGACGACAGTGTGAATCAGCAATGTGCTTGGAGCCGTTCACAGTCTTCCCTTTTTTAGGGTGTTTACTTTTCACAAGGACAGTTACGAAGGCTGAGAAGTGCACCCAAGACAGGAGAAAGTCTTGATAGAAAACAGCTCATGTGGTTTTCGAGATAAGGGAGACAACCTTTGTAATTTACCATTGCTTGACAGTTTTTCTTCCAGCTTATTAACAAGACAAAGAAGTCCAAAACCTTAAGATCTATTTCTCTTAACATCTGCTTACCTCCTGGGTTCCTGCGCAGGATGAATTTACGGACTTCATCATAGATGAAGATGAGGAGACTGTATGGGAAAGCACAGAACCACCACAGGACCCTAAAAGGAGTAGAGAAAGACGAGAACGGATAGAGTGTAGAGACAGGCAGAGCACAAATTGCTAAATTCATTGCTGTCAGTTCTGAATATTATGGTTAACAACATGGTGTTTAAGAAGATCAGACTTCATTTAAAGTTGAGAGTGACAGGGGAATGGCAGCGTAATGAGTTCTGTAGGGGTTGTTTTTCAGTTCAGTGGTGACATGTGTCTACTGTACAGTACATACTTCAAGGGGTACATGCGCAAAGCCACGTCCATCCCAGGGCAGTAGGAGAGGAAGGCAGCCAGGGCGGTCTCAACAAACAGGCCAAAGATCAGGATCCGGTTCCTGTTGAGCAGAAATGAAGATTTTATCAGAGAAAATAACATTTTTTATAAGACTAACAAGAGTGAAGTCACAATGGGAACTTCAGCACCATTCGCTTACTTCATGCCTTGCTGAAAGAGAGAGTTCCTCCTGGTCTTGCAGATGATAAGATCGGCCCACTGGACCACCACAATGCTGCTGAAGAAGGCTGTGTGGCAGGTGAATTCCACAATCTTTCTCTGTTCATATGTCTGCAGGATTCAAACAAGCATCGTGTCCACTTTAGCAGGAGTATGGATATGTTCAAATACTGTAGGTGTACCAATTGGAATCTGTCCCCGCTCCTTACCCATTGTTGTCCATAGCTGTCTTCCAGTTCATTGAATTCACGGTCATCCCAGTTGATGCGGACTCCCACCAGATCTCTTGGCAAGAAGCCGTTTTCAGCCAAAATTACAAAGTAGGTGAAAAAACCTGCCAGAGCCTGGATCATACCTGGGGATGAGATACATATTATTGCTTTTCTTTATGCATCCATGATTTTCTGTTCATTTTGTAACAGCAATTAAACTTTCCTGAAAGCACTGTACAATTATGTACGTAGAACTAGAGAGAAAATAAAGATAAATGCTCATTTCATGTTAGAAAATGCATCTACTGTCCATAAGATGTTGCAAAATGTGAGTCAGTTTTCTTGCAAAATTGCTTGATCACAGTTATCTTGGCTCAACATTATTTCCCATAATCAGCAAAATCTCCTTGGAAAATCTCCAAAATGACTCATTTTATCATTGTTTTAATTTAATTCCCATCATCTGAGTCCTTTTGCTTTTGGTTTTTGTGTCAAATTGTTTAACTTCTGACAAACACCTGAATGACTTTCAGTGAGCTTGTATCGGCATTCAAATAATGAATTTAGTTAGAAAGTCAAACACGTTGCTCAGGGCACAATCTGGTTTTAAACCAAACCATGGGGCAATGACTTTGCCAGTCATTAGTTAGATTTGAAGCAGATTAATGGTAAAAAGAGCTAATATAACTAATTTAAAGGGGCACTCAGTAACTTTTTTACCTCAATAAATGCTTTTCGGAATCCCCGTGGGGCTAAACAAAGTGTTTACGGAGCGATTCAATGTTTCCCCCCCTCCCGCCGGTGCCTCTGGCCTGCGAGCAGCTAAAACAACTTTGCCTGCGCCGACCCGAGCAGAACTTGCGACAACAGAAACCGCTGTACGGTACTCAGGTCCCCTATCTACCGAGCTGCTTCCAGCTCTGATTTGAACCAGACTACCAGCGCTAATTCGAAGAAAACATTTCTTTAGCTTCACACCACCTAAACACGGCTCCTGGCTCTCATAACCAACTCTTTGCTGGACCAGAGTGATTCACGTAGTTGCGCTGCCTGGGCGCCGGGTGAAGCATCACTGCTTCAGGCTCAATAATCACTTGTCACGTCCGCAAAAAGTAAATAAAAGTTCGTATTCTTACCTGCTACCCGCCAACACCAGTGAAAAATATAATCCACGGCATATTTACCCGCAAATCGCGGGTAAAACGTCCCGTTTCAGAAAATACAGGACTTTGCTTTGAGCAGAGGGAGACGAGGTGCTGCTACCAACGCAGCAAAGTAGCATCAACAAGCTAGTAAACGCTTAGAAGTATATCCAGCGATCAAAATAAAGGAAAGACAGGTAGAGAAGCCGTCTGTGTGCTGTGGGGGTGTAAGGGGGGTAGAACACGACAGTGAAAGGACGCCACTAGGGGGAGCCCCGAGCTGAAGTTACTGAGTTCTGCTTTAAAGTTCATAGTGACATCAAGTAAGTATTGGTAGAAATTGGTAGTCAATCATGCATCCTTCATTCTGGTACAGTGGGTGTTCTGCAATCTGTTTAAAAACTAATTTGTCCCCATGGAATAAACTTTAACAAAGTCCTATGGCCGTGGATTGTGCAATCTCTCTTTTTGGACTGTTGTGCTATAGCATCATGTTTTATCCTCTTTATTCTTGGTGTTAATTTTTGCTTTTTTAAAAACCCCAAATGGGTATTGTGCTATGCATTTATGATTTATGCTGTGTAGTTGGATGGTTGCATGTAGGTAACAGTAATTTACCACTGTGTTGTTACTTATTGATGTTGATAAGGCAGTTATTGTAATAGCACTAAAGCCCAAAAACAAATTTCCATATGAGAGACAATAAAATGTAAAGTTTTGCATTGTATTGTGTCGTATTGTATCATATCGTATCGTATCATATCGTATCGTATTGTATCGTATCGTATCGTATCGTATCGCATCACACTACATCATGTTATGTCGTATTGTATTGTACAATGATTTGTATGCTGGGTTGGGAAATGTAAAAATTCTTTACAGGAATTGATTTAAAAAACCTTAAACCTGATACCTGTTGAAAATAACCAAAATTTTAGATAAATACTTTTCATTCTTTTTATTCAGTAAATGCCTGAATGTACCTGAATGACTTTCTTGTGTTAGTTAGTAAGTTAGTTAGTGTTAGTTAGACTTGATGTATTAGTCTTAGAATCATTGTAGAGCCACCTTTCTGTGAGGACTTACTGTATGTATGCCATACATAAGTCCCTAATAGTTTTCAGGAAGTGATTCTTGTCGGGACAAAAATGAAGATTTTCAATTAATCTCTGAATCAGAAATGATAACATTCAAACAATTCCCAAACCTATATGAAAGACAATTAACTGTCAAACTGAACATCATAATTAGGACATTTTATGCCCCAGTTGTCTGTAGTGAATGCTTGTTTCCTACTTTACATGCACATATAGTTTAGCTGATCTTCACTGGCTGAGACTGTCTATAAAAGCCTAAATTAAACTTATTCACATTATTTCTATATTTGAATATTTTTACCCCCACCCTCCAAAAAAATACAACAAAATTTTAAGCAGTATAAACAGTTAATTGCAGATATATACATTTATGTTAAGTTATCTTTTGAAACAGAATAGCTCATAAAAAAAAAAAAATGGTCCAAACACAGTTTAGCTATAAAGTCGGTGTTGTTACAGAGCAAGTAGGACAGGGGACAGGGATTACACCAACCTTTGATTAATGGTGCTTTTCAGAATCATGGTAAATTTCTGTTTGATACGCGGCTTTGTGAGGGAACATCACCCACAGAAACACTTCCTTGTTCTACGAAATTATTTAGAAACCTGGACATTTTTAATTACATGTCATCTGTGCGCATGCATCATGTACTGTTTTCATGATTAATTTTTTAATAAGTGGGTTTCTTAACCATAATCATGCATTCACAGATAAATCTTTGTTTCTCCGCTGACTGCAGTCGAGCTCTGCTCTGTAGGTTTACACGATCGCTCCCAAAAGATCCTGAAACCTTTCTCTTCTAAAAGCCTGTCACAAAGTCAGTCAGTGCAATAAATACTCTGCACTTATGAGTCGCTTTGGATAAAAGCATCTGCTCAATCAATATAATATAATAAACACCCACTCAGCGAAGTTGTGTGTCTCCTGTGTTGCTGCACCTTCATACATGCTGCAGTGAAAGGCAGCTGATCCAGCCCTCATTGAGGGGATAACATCTGTGATGGAAAACAAAGCATAGAGGAGCCGTACCGGATCAAATTGTACTGTACCCTGCGCTGTTATGAAATAACATTGAAACAGAATAATCTGCATCCTTAGAAAATGCATCTATGCCCTTTATATGACTGCTTTTTTTGCAAATTAATAGCTCCAGACAGATTTTATTGGAGGCAAATTCATTTTTCTCAATATTTTTCAGCACGACAGATGTCATAAATCCTCACATATAACAAACCCCCATGATTTCTAATCGAAGCCTGAGACGATAGATATTAATCCGTGCTCATTATGTTGGTAAATTAAAACCAGAAGGCATTTTGATCACTCCACGCTTGCCTCTTCGATTTAATGTTCATCAGGTGCCTGTGAACCTGAAACGGAAATGTCAGAACACCGGTTTATAAATGTGATTTGTTGCGTCTTGCAAAATTTCTGCCCCTCTTTAATGTGAATTGATATGCATTGCCGGCTGTTCGGAGCATGTTCAGTTTTAAATGAAGCCCTGTCATATCCTGCCCTATTTAACGGCGTATGAAATTGGGCCAGCCTTTGATCTCTCACTATTCCCAAACCATATAAAAACCAGAGATAAAAAAGCAAGCTTTGAAAGTGAGGCTTGAACCGCTGAAACATGACCAAGATTAAGCAGTGCTAATAGTTGTGTTCACCGCTCTCAATTTGCTGTAAATGTCAAGACAATTAGAAGAAAAGTGTTGGGCTGTCTTCTCACCCCTGACTCTCGTTTCCTGAACTGTACTCACCAAAACATTTACAGAGACCGTGAGAAATGCTTGGATTCTGATAAATGTCAATATTTAAAGTTTTTTACGCCTGAGATGTTTATTGTCACCATAAAGTCGGTGTAAGAGGCCTGTCACAGCCATTCAAGTTTAAGAGATGTGGCGCAGATGCGCGGGCGGGTTATGAGGCACGAGAGGCCGAACCTATCTGTCCGTATGCCATGCTGATGAGGCGCTCATTGACCAGCTTGTCTGTCTTGGGGTTTCTTGGTTGTCGTTTCATGATGTCGCTCTCCGCCGTCTCATAAGCCAATGAGATGGCTGGAACCTGCAAGGAGTGGGAGGAACAAAGGAAGATGAGCTTATTTTAAGCACCCTGTAGAATAAATTTGGAGGATTTTGTCTTTGTGGGTATCAGTACAAAGTCACGATGACAGTGCCATGCACCAAGTAGACTAGACTTTTCGCTATTCATCATTCAATCACAGAGCGGAGGGAGAAGAGACACAAAAAGGAAAAGGGAGGAGGGAAAAGAGCAATGACAGTGACAGAGGGAAGAAGAGAGGGAATTTCAAAGCATTCATAAAGCAACGAGGGTAGAAAGGTCCCTTTAATAAAGATCTTATATTGGCTGGCTTTCACCAGGTAAGCAACAGAGCAATATGTCCGTCTCAGGGAAGGAAATCTCTGGGACTTAGGTGGGATTTAAGGTGGGGACTTGGCACTGCTTGAAACTGAGCACATCCTCTGTAGTCTGCAAATCCAGTTTGTTTTGGCGTTACACTCTTCTGACCCGCAGCAGTGGAGGAAGATGAGGAGAGAGGAAGGAACGTGAAAACAGTATGTCTGACATTGATTTTTCTATATGTGTATACTTCTGGAAGTATAAACAAACCTCACTTTTGAAGCCTTCTTAAGCGTGCCACAGATGCTAAACTTTTTTTCTTTTTTTCTCATGCTTGCTAAAAATAATCATGGCTCACTCCATGTGCTGGTTGTCACTGCTAAACCTCAGCAGAGCCCTGGAGCCTGCAGCCAGGAGTTGCACTAAGCTGTTAACAAGCTGCTAACAGCCTCACCAGCAGACATGGGAAATATGTCATTTTTACTTGTGCACTGTAGTGTAAACACTTTTCCAGACACTTTTTGCAATCATTTAGATGTTTAACCTCGAAGGATTGGATTTTTAGATGCAAAATGGGCAAGCAAACTATGCTTTTCAGCTTCAATCATCTTATCTTTTAAGAACAATCCAAGAAAGAAATTATGAAGTGTTATTATTAAATACTTGTCAGCAGAACAAGTTTATTTCTGCTTGTAGACAACCAAAGCAGTTTTCATTTATGTCTCAAAAGACCTGTGGAGACTTGATATAATTATAATATGAGAACGTTTTCATATATATTCCTAATTAGGCTACTTGAAAAAACTTCTGCCTTCGGCTTTCTGGGATGTATAAGAATCAGTTTCAGGTGCACGCTTGTATTTGGTGGCTGAGAGCTGGAAAAATTAAAGTAATGAACACAAAAGTCCTTTTGAATATTTCATTCTGTGATTCCTTTCTTTTGTAATGATGGATTACGCCCCTCAGGCAAGCAGCATGCCAGCAACTCTTTATTGTTGCTGCCGGAAATACAAAGGAAAGACTGGCATCTGGAAATGGCAGAGCTGTGAAATGTAAATCTGCATGCGAGTGTCACTCGGTCTTTGTTCTGCTTGAACAAACGGACTGGCGGCAGGGAGCCAAAAGTGAATTTCACCGACACACAGAAAGAACAAATTAGACCAAAAATTTGCTCTTTTCACCTCCGGGCTCTCATTTTTGACATCATTAGTAACTATGTTTCGCCTTGATGTCACCTTCACCTCTCATGTTGCTACACAGCATGCTAACAATTAGCATCCATTCATTGAAAAAAAATTGTTCAAGATTTCAATAAATCATAGCAAAAAAAAAAAAAAAAAAAAAACGGGAAAAAAAAGTTTTTCTTACTTAATGACAGGGTTGTGGTCAAGGTTGGGGCAAGAGAAATGGCTTGGGGTGGCCCAGTCTCAAAATAAAGTCTTAACTGGCCCCCAGATGTCACAAGAATACACAATCAAATAATTATATTCTATGTAAACTAACCTTCATCTGAGGAAGGTGCCCAAATGCAAGTGAATGCAGCGGTTAACATACTCCTGTTGTTCTACATCAATGCCACTGTTACCTCTCACTGCTGTCGGGTCCAAACCTCCTATATCCAAAACGGTTAATTTTGACTAAAAGTGACTAAAAATGTGGTTTTGTAAAACCTGGACACATCATCATCAAACTTTGGACTGAGTTTTTTACATGAAAGGCAGAGTGGAGGGTGTTTTCCAAGAGCATTCCATCAAACTCGACTGCTGTTTGCCCCATATCTACATCCCATAGAACAGAAGTACCCAAGTCTGGTCCACGAGAGCTACTATCCTGCAATTTTTAGAACATACCCTCCCCACCACACCTGAATCAAATGGCTACTTCCCTCAGGCACATGTCATTCAGCTCTGTAGAGGCCTGGTAATGAGCTGTTCATTTTATTCAGGTGTGTTGGAGAAGGGATGTAACCAAAATACTGTATGCAGAATAGTAGCTCTCGAGGACTGGACTTGGGCACCCGTGCCATAGAAGCAAATGCATCTACTGTATGCTCTTTTTGCAAAAGTTTTGTTTTGTTTCAAAACCTGAAAATAGGAATAAAATTGAGGCTCCAAAAAAATTACAGTAAGTTTCCTATAGTGTATGTATATATATATATATATACATATATATAAACATACCCTATATATATATGGGTCATTGACATGACGTGCATATTTTTGTGTCCGAGTGTATCATAGCTTTCTTTTTTTAAATAATCTGATAAATCCATTACATGCATCATTTTATTCTATAAAAAATTTCCAGTTTCATACATTTTCAGCACATTCCAATAATATATTTTTTTCCTTATGTTTTGACATCACAAACCCCTAAAATGTCAGGTGGTGCAACTAACTGTAATGTAATTTGATAAAACATGACTGTTTTTAACACATTGTTCCAGACTCAAAACATGGTTTCCATCCATTTTGAGAAAACTTTTTAAAAATGTCTTTTTGGTTGCTGTATTTGACCCTGTGAGTTTTATTCTGCTGGGTTGTGAACACACTGAAGATACTGCATGCAGGGCAGCGGGTCCTGAGGACCGGAGTTGAGAAACACTGCTTTATGCTAAAGAAACATGATTTGACACAAAGCTGTTTTTCTCATTGTAGCAGTCATTAAGGCCATGAAATGCAGGATCATCCTTACTAAATAACTCTGTAATATAGTATAGCATATTATTGGGGGAGTGGATAGCCAAGTGATTAGCCTAGAGGTTAATGCTGCGGGCTTTGGTCTGGAAACCTGCATTTGAGTCCCTTGAGCATGGTCCTTAACCCCCACCAACTGCTCCCCGGCGGCTGTAATTGGCAGCCCACCTCTTTCTTGTTAATCTAGAGATGGGTTAAAATCAGAGCTGAATTTCCCAATTGGGATTAATATTATCATTATGTCTCCAGCAGGTCTCTTTAAAAAAAAAGCAGCTAAAAACACATCTTTTAAAACTTGCTTGTTCTTAGTTTGATCTTTTTATCTGCTTGTGTGTTTTTTGTATTTTACTGTGAAGCACTTTGTGATTTTTATCTTAAAAGGTGCTATATAAATAAAAGTTACTCACCCACTTATTATATGCAATATACAATGTATGAACCACAGTTGCCTCTTTGCTTATACAAATTTAGCTTCACTTTTAGACAGATGCTTTGCTAGTTGTAATAACCAGTTCATTATGTCCTAAAATCTAAAACCTCTTTAAAATACTAAAAAAAAAGAAACAGAAAAAAGTCTCATTCACATGTGACACCTTTTTACCAGTCTGTGCCCCTGCCTGGTCACCCACATTAAAACTTTTGTAGGCCCACCACTGGCGATGGTCTGTGAGTTTAGGTTTAGTTCTTGCTGGACTTGATTTTCATTAGTTCTGTTTCAGGTTGAGTCGTTTCTTGTTTCAACTCATGTAATAAGTTCTGGTTCATGACAAACCTGTTCCTCAGTTAGTGACTGCCACACCTGCTTCCTTTTTTAAATTACTCC
>JALJCO010012886.1:0-20149 GCA_023101725.1 Atherinomorus stipes | reverse complement strand
GGGATGCTTTCTGTGTCTCCAGACACGTAATTTTTCTGCGTCAAATTATAAATATGACACGTAAAACTGTGCAATATAAAATCAACAAGTCCTCTAAAAAAATCACACCCATATTAGGTCGTTTGTGCAAAAAATGCGGACTATATTACGTTTTTAACATCCACTCAGTTTATATATGCGATCCACGGTTTTTCTCATATTGACGGAGCCTAAATCCTTTTAGGTTTTTTGGCTGTATGTTGCTTGGAGAAATTTTGAAGTCCGGATCTCCCCCAACTTCTGCACAACGGACACCTGCTCTGTGTCCTAGTCTATTCTTCAAGAGCTGCTGTTATGCAACTTGGCTCATTACGTCTGCAAAACTGAATGACAGCGCATGAAATAATTCAGATGACGTTGAGCAAGAAATGCCTCTAACAGTTGCATGACAGCAGCTCTTGAGGAATAGACTCGGACACAGAGCAAGTATCGTACCATGCAGAAGTTGGGGAGATCCATCAAACATAGCTTACTGGCTTAAATTAACATGCTGCTAACAGATAGCCTTTAGCAAACTCGACCGCTAGGATAGCTTGACCTACTTTACTCTAAATAAGGTGTAGCCAATAAAATGAAGTCAAATTGGTCTTCGGGTAAAGCTGCATATCATTACTGCACCCAAGTCTTCTATTGAGGAAGGAGGTCTACCGTGCCAAACAATCCCCCCTGTAAAAAGTGATGTTTTTTTCTTTGGAGTAATTACATATGCAGTAATGTCAACTACATGAACTCGTTTTTACTGCTATGTGATCACTCCTTTAAATAGGACATTTAAAAATATTATTATTATTATTGATAATAATAATAATAATAATAATTAACATAAGCCCAGGCAACAGGCCCAATGATGCATTACACTGAGAAACAGAGTTTTAAATACAGAGAACTTCCTGGTCCCACAGTTTTTTGTTGTGCAGTCACCTGGCACGCCTGGCTGAGTCCATCCAGCGGTCCACAGCAGGACCTGGTCTGGGTGGGGTCGGGCTGGGTCAGGTGGGCTTTGGTATGGATGTTGATTTTACATCGCATCCCCTCCAGGGTCGCAATGCATTGTTGTTAAAAAAGGGCACCAAACCAGTGTTACAGCAAAACCTGTGACCCATGAAAATCTGTGACTGTAGGGGGGATAACACCTGCTCCCTGATTATTCTTCTGCAGATACTTAACTGTCAGCAGCAGGTAACCTTCATTTAATCTTTGCTAAACAGCAATATGGTGAGAAGTTACCGTGTTGTAAACCGCCATAACTGTTCTCATGACTGCAAAGGTTCTCATAAAAGCCCAGAGACTCATTACTGGTTTCACTAGCTGGAAGAAAAGCTGCACTAGCCATGCTAACGATGTAACAGAGATGTCTAATGGTTTAGATTGTGGCTGTAACCAAACATTGCCTTCAATCAGAAAATCTCCCAGATATATTAATATCATTATTATCATTATTATCATTATTATTATTATTATTATTGTTATTATCATTATTTAAAGCCCACAAAGACACTTGCAGTACTAAGCTTTGGCGTCACCGGTTTGGTTGGCGCTGGGATCCTGAATGAGAGTCTCACGAACGTCAGTGCGTGATTCTCCAACTCCGTTCCTCTTTAAACCTCTTATTAGAAACACCTCAATAGGCAACACTCATAAATCTCCTCCCCACAGCCTGATGATGAACAGAACAGCTCTGCAGCAGGTCGATCTGAAATGACCGTCATAAACTAACCGGGTACTCCCCGTTTTCAGCGGCGGGTCCGGTTATACCAAACATCGCACTCTCCCTCATCATCCTGCAGCCTGGATGCTTTGCATCTTTCCCATCATATCCCTGTCTCGCTCAACCACTTATTTCATTTCATATTAAATCACCGGCAATTACTAATGTTAGCTTGGCTAACATTTAGCCGACCTGCTGTTTACGCTCCAGTGTCTCTGCTTGGATCTCGTTCAGAGACGGCATGCTGCCTCCAAAACGTCCACCTCCCAGTACAGTTATCCAAATGTTTATGCAAACTTCTCCACGCATGACCTGGTCCATGTCGACCTCCTGACAGCAGACAGCCTCCAGCAGCCACTCCCACAGGTGCAGCCAGCCCGCTCCACCCCAGACCAATACCGGCTTCATCCTCTAGTCACGCGGCTTACAAACTGGAAAGCATCTGCAACAGGAGCTGGATGCTGGACTGGTCTTTCAGCTTCGCCTTTCATTATGTCCATCTTCTAAATTGTGTTACAGCTTGTAAGTTATTGTGTAGCTGGGTTCAATGTGGAGCTGGAGCACCAGGTGACTTCAAAGCTGCCACATGGCGACATCCTGACCATAAAAACATAAAACGTTGCTATGCTTTTCTCTTATATGCTCATATTTTTCATGTATTTTTCAACTGTCAAATTAATAAATAGTTTGGTTGGCGGTTTCTCTTCCAATTTAAATCAATCCTGACTTATTTTAGGAGCAAAATGCAAATAAGAGGGTTGTAATCTGTACTCGCACGCATGCTCCTATTTTTTTCTTCGACTCGCACTAATCTATTTTTAGGCGCATATGCGAGTAAAATGCTCGCACTGTACAGCCCTGAAGCCTCACGTTGGAGTACTTGGATTTCCTCAATATTGGTAAGAAAAAATTCAGATTATCATCAGGTCTAATTACACATGAACAAAAATGTCACCCAATGGTGGGCGGCTGGCATTTACTGGCAGCTTTTCACCAGATTAATCTATCTGGTAAATCCACATTGATCCATGATAACACCATTGTTTATCCCATTTTCATCATAAAAAGATCACTATCAGTACTATGTTGCCAAGAGACCTCTATTTAGACCTGGAAATGATGATGTAGACACTTCCTGTCAAACTTCCCACCAATCAGTGAGCTTCAATTGATGGTGATGTGACATCACCATCAATTGAGCCATCATTTGAGCCATCACTGATTGGTGGGAAGGCACCGATTGGCGCCTATGGTGATGTCAAATCAGGAGCAGCCAAAGATTAACAAGTGAGTCTAAAGTTCTAGATGTGAAACATTTAACGTGCAAACTGAAGCCTGGACAGTCTGAGATGTAGCTCCATGCCAGTAATGCTTCCTACTGTAAAAGTCTACATCAGCTTTGTGGCAAGAGCAAACTCAGGCCGTCTCTTCTTCTGCATCAGGAAAAATTCATGTGCAGTTTCACTGTAATTCATCAAACTCACGGAGCATTTCACTATGGATCAAAGTACCAACTGAAATACTAACATTACCATCAATAGAGACGTTCAGCAAGTGCAGCATGAACAAATATTTATTCAGGTGAATAACAATGTTTTCATGTCTGCCAGCCACAGAAATATATTTCATACATGAAATGGAGCTGGGATGAGGTGCAGATGTCTCAGATGTGAGATACGGACATCAGTATGCATTCACTCTGCAGAGGCTCCATCTGGAAGAAAAGGGAATAAAACCCAAACCTCCCATGGAGGAGGACTCATCAGCTCTGCCTAAGAAGCACAGAAAGATTCCCTGAAGCTTTCTTCTCTGTGGACCTGCCCTCAGTGGTTTCCATAGAAACCAGCGGACCAATCCCTTCTCCCCTCTCACTCCAGTATCACAGCGATGCGTTGCATGTGTGGCTCCGGCCCCTTTTACAGTCAGATAACCAACGCTTAGTCCACACACTCTGTTTGCAAATCAACACGGTCTCTGATGGCGTGTGAATGAGACCAAAACATAAATAAATACATTTAAACTGTATCTACTCTGACTCTAGCATTTATACTCTGATGAATTCAGGTTAAATGGATGCGGTCAGTGTGCAGCATTGTTTCCAGCCTAGTTGGAGCTTTAACACATTACATGGATGAGATTAAGAGGATTTAACAGAAACACGATGCTGATTTATGAATGAGATTATACGGCAGGTTAAACACTTTCTCCAGTCAAGCCTTAATAGCTGCCGGGCCATTTTTTACTGTGATTTATTTAACTATAAACCAGCCTGTAAAAGCTGATACCATTTACCTACCATCCTCGCATGCTTCTTGGTGCAACTGTGCATCTTGGCTTTATTCCAGCTATAGAGGGCCATTATTTTTGTTCTTTTCAGACACACATAGAACTTTCTGCTCACTTGTTGATCTTTGGCTGCTAGAAATTAAGTTGAATAATTATAGTTCTTTCTTCTGGCTGGCTTCAAAACAGAGCAAATCCCCATAGACTCCCAGGTTAAAAGGGCCAACTTCACAGCCGAAATAAACATGTTTACAGTCTGGTTCAAAAATCATTTTAGGTTTAATAGGTCAAGTTTACCTTCATGTCAACTGTGAGGGGGTGAATTTTTTACAACTCATATGTTTAGATGGTATTTAATGTTGAAATTACACACAATTAGGGGCGTGTCTAATAATTAGCTCTATAGTTAGCTCCCATTTGCTCCCAGGAAGGCCTCAGCCTGTAGCAGAGTTGCACAACGGTGGTTTTTAGCTGGTTAACAGCAAGTCTGAGTGTGTCTTACTTCTAAACCACCTATCTTCATTCATTCCTATTCACTTGGGATTAGCTAGGTTAGCATTAGCTTAGCTGTCAATCATTTGCCCTCCGAAGGTCCTTGCCTTTGCCCATTTCAGTATTTTCTAGAGTGTTGACACATGTGGCACGGCAAAATGGCCATGCCCAATCGCACACTAAAAACTACTGGATTAAAAAACAACCCAATTTGAGTTATTTTTTAGCCAACCCCTTTTTAGTTTAGCCAGCTTTGTAGTTAATTGGACTCAACAAAATGGGTTGTGCATTTTGGATAGGGTCACATGGACACTTTTTATCACGATTAAAAACCTTCTCAAGTCCAGAAAAGGATTAGATCTGTATTTTTTGTGCCATGTGGCTGCGTCAAAAGTCTGGAAAGGTTGTCAGAACGGAACGGTTGGAAGAGGCCGTCTGCATGGTTTGCAAAGTCCGGAACACTTGGCGCGTAGGGTGGGGAGAGGGGTGGTGACATATATGACGTGAAGACGAGGGGCAATATGGGCTCCACAAATTCCGCCTGACGCACAGACTACTTCAATTTCAGACAGCACCTTTCTTCCTCCTTTCTTCCTTTCGTTTGCTGGACGGACCTCCTTTGCTCTTTGTGACTGACGAACTTTATTCCAGTTGTCTGCCCCTGACCTCACCTGAATCAACGGCCCAGGACACACCACCTGGAGTGTATATTAGTTCAACCAAAGTAATGAAAAAGGGACAGGACACAGATCAAAGGTGACCCTGCTCTGAAGTTCAGGAAGTGGTGGAGATTCCCTGGCTTTTCTGGTGTCCTCTCCTGTCAGAAAAAGTGTGTCTGCGTCATGACTCCTCTATTGTCGACGCCCGCTCAAGACGCCAAAGTTCAGATTTTCCCACTCCGTGTCTGACGCCCAACGCTCAAAAATCTCAAAACTCGGCCGCGCGAAACACGCGTAACGCGCCGACGCGCCGCCGCGCGAAACGCGCTGCAGGTTTTTCGACGTCTCCTCGACGCGCGTCGGCCATTACTTTCATGTAAACCTGACGCCCTTGACGCCCAAATCGCGCTTGTCTGAACACACCGATAGACGTAGCCCAATTGCATAAGCTCGCATTCTTCTCTCCTTTGCTCATATTCTTCAACTCTCCATTGACGTTGTCTTTGGTTTTAAGGGACAGACTCGTGAGTAGTGACCACTAGCACCACCAGATGGTCTGGAGTTGTGCTGTCTCTTTCTATTTGCACCTTAGTAGTCAGTGGCTAAAACTAATTTTAGCTCTGACAGACACCATTGCCAACTTTTCAGGAAGAGATGTCGCTATTGGCTGGCCCAAAAGTTGCTAAAAGTCACTAAAGACATCATGGGGACAGCCAATCACTGTTGCGAATGCGGAGTATCATATAATGGCCCCCAATATAATTATCGTTTGACACGCTAAGTTGCCGATTTACAAGGGTACGGAAGAGGTGACATAAGCATTTGAGACACGGTGCAAAGAAGACCCAGGTGTGCCACAAAGCATCATGGGAAATAAGTAGCAACTGTTACATTAGGCTGTAATGGCCGAATTACGATTACTAACATATTTGTCAATGGATTTTAGGGCAGAAATAAAATAAAATAAAGCCATAGGAAATTCAAAATGCACTTTATCATGCTTAGTCCAGGAAAATAGAAAGTATCTTCTTGCACCTGCGCAGCTCAATTGTTATCTAGATGAGGAGGATTGATCATCTCACAGCATCTGGGAAGCGCTGCTGCTGCACCAGGACAACATGAGCAGTGAGTGAGTGCTGGGAAAAGGGGAGGAGGGGCTGACTTGCAGGCTGCACCCGATGAACGGGCAGAGAGTAAAATAAACTTTATCTGTCTCCATCAACACCAGAGAAAGTCCCTAGATTTGTCGCTAGGCGCTTTTTTGAAAATATGTCGCTAGAGAGGTCTAAAAAGTTGCTAAATATAGCAACAACATTGCTAAGTTGGCAACAATGCTGACAGACACCAAAAAGTCGTTAATGTTGGTGATATTATTTCCCTGTTCTGACCTTCACATTCATGGTGCCAACTTTAATATTCAAACTGAACAGAATTTTTCAAAAACTTTGCTTAAATGTGAACATAATTAAGACAGTAAAACACCTATTTCAAAATTATAGGATAACAACCATAAAAGGTTAAATTCCTGCTGCATTTGTATTTCCCATGAGCCCTTTAAGGCCAGCTACATTGAGTTTTGAAAATAGCTCCGCCCCCTCTAACAGAAAGATACCAAACCCAACGGTTTGATTTAAAAAGCAACCCAGTATTTTTTTAGAGTTTAACCCGATACATGGGCTCACAAAAATAACCTAGATAGTAACCCAAAATGAGTTACACATTTCATAACCCAGCAGTTAGGTAGATGAAATACCCCAGTACGTGGCTTTACTTCAGATGTGACCGGATACTACGTCCATGTTTTTTTACAGTCTTTGAGTTGGACTGACAGATTTTCGGTGCTACATGCTGTACAGTGCAGCTGCAGAAGCTGTGCAGCCTTCTAGAAGATGCATGATCTAAACTTGTAGGGGGCAGGTTGGGTGGAGACAGCATGATGCATGAAAACCCAACAGAAAGGAGGGAGATCATCACCACTAACAAAATCCAACGTAGTACTATGATTCAGTAGATGACTGTTAGAAGTGCTCCACATGTATCACGTGCTCCTCTCAGGAATACAGAGAGCACGAAACGTATCTGACATGACAAGAGGAGAGGTGAGAGGGAAGCACTGAAACATCAATCACAGATGAAACCATTGCAGCAGTTGTCATGACAATAGCAATGAGGGAAAGCAAAGATCTTCTCTTTCCCCTCTCCAGAGACTCGCTGACATTCAGCTCCACTTTACTTATGCACAAACCGGAGAGACCACAGCCTTGGCTGCAGGTCCAGCTGCCCCGCCTTTGTTGGTGAACTCGGTTCTTGCAAATGTGAGATATTTTTATCCTGCTCAGATGGGGTAGAAAGGTGGGGGATAAATTTGTCAGTTTGAAGAATGGTGCTGGACGGTGGCTGCATGTATTTACTGCTCAGAGTACATCTGATGTTTCTGAAGCCCTGCTTTAAAGCAGGAGCTGAGCAATCCCTCATGTGTCTTCAGAGCTGCACACGCTGGGAAAATGCTGACAGCCACGTCTCTGTTCTGAATTGGACAGGATTTACAGACTTGATGTGTGCTTGAAGTGCATATGGTTGTCACTTACGTTCCAGAAACTGTGCTTCTATGCAGCTACACTGCAACAACAAATGTGCTTTCAGGAAATGCTTTTGGCACCACAGATGAGATCCCATCTGTACACCTGCCATCGCCTTCAACCAGCTCAAGGAGCTGATGCAGATGGAATTGAAGACAGAAAACCGTCCCAGCGGGTAAAACTTATCCCGGAGATCGGCATCATCAGGGAAGTGATTTATACACTTTCCCACTGGCCCAAACATCAGCTTAAACCCATGTATAATCAGCTTTTAATGGCAGGGAGGCTCACTGACCTGCATCGGCCCACATCATGACGCGCTAAGCATCGCAGGAGAAGTCGCTCAAACGGCTCGACTCTGATCGACATGCTGAGAAGAGCGCCAGACCTGGGTTAAGCTGCAAATTCACGTGATGATGTTGGGTGGTACGTGCCGATGTTGTAACATCGCACCTGTCACATCTCATATTAAGTTCCAAAACAACTCTGCCTGCATCTGATCAACATGGCGCATCAACAAGACAGAGACATCCGTCAGCCTCTAATCCGCAGAGAAGAGGAGGTAGGTCTCGGGGACTGTGGGAGACACCAGACATCATGGACATGTTCAGATGGCGACGCTGTTGTTCACTTTCCCTGATTACTGTCACACTGATGACATCATCAATGCGAATCCAATGCGATGGCATCCCATTGGGTCAAACATGAGCACGGACCCTGGTCCAGTCCACCCTGGATGCTCAGCATGGACCCTGGTCCACCCTGGATGCTCAGCATGGACCCTGGTCCACCCTAGACGCTCAGCATGGACCCTGGTCCACCCTGGATGCTCAGCATGGACCCTGGTCCACCGTAGACTCCCACCACGGACCCCGATCCACCCTAGACGCTCAGCATGGACCCTGGTCCACCCTGGACGCTCAGCATGGACCCTGGTCCACCGTAGACTCCCACCACGGACCCCGATCCACCCTAGACGCTCAGCATGGACCCTGGTCCACCCTGGACGCTCAGCATGGACCCTGGTCCACCCTAGATCCTCAGCACAGACCCTGGTCCACCCTAGACAAGCAGGACCCTGGTCCCACCACCCGCGCATGGACCCTGTTCCACCCTAGACTCCCACCACGGACCCTAGTCCCAGTGCCGGAGCCAAGAAATTTGGGAGACGTATATTATGTCTCAATAACAGGGTTATTTAAGGCAACTGTCTCACACACACCTGCAGTGTTTGAAAGGCAGGCAGGGATGGAAAAGATTAAATGATATTCAGATATTTTTCCTTATTTTGTAAATTAAGAAAGTAACAACGAAGCCTGCATTGCTCAAATGCACATTTTAAAGACAATTGCAATAATGATAATTAATAATAATTTTTACTTTATTAATCCCATTTGGGAAATTCTGCTCTGCTTTTAACCCATTTTTAACATTAGAGGTCAGTTGGATGCCAATCAGAGTTACCAAAACTCTGATTGGTGGAAAGTTTGACAGGAAGTGGTTTTTATCATCATTTCCAGGTGTAAATAGAGGTTTATTAGCAACACAGGGTGTGTCCAAATTCAGGGGCTACGTCCTTTAAAGGATGCGTCCTACCCGGTCTCCTTAGACTGGATAAGGTGGACAGGCTGTTAAATTCGGACGGTCTAGCCTCCTCAGCATATCTGCCGTTGGTCAGCAACTGTGATGGAACTAAACCAAAGAAAAATGGAGCTCCAATATCATTGTTCAGCGAGTTTTAGAGGAGTTACAGCAGTTTTACAATCATCAGCTGCATTTTTTTTTTATTACTCCACCAGAGAGAGAAAAATCAAATCCAGGCAAATTTATTCTGTAAAGTTTACTAGATTTTAAGAGTCTCATGCTAACTTTAATTTTATTTTCCATGGCAAATAAAAGATGATAATATTAACTTTAGACACCTCTGCTGCAAGGTTACAGAAGTTTGGGATTTTTAATTAGTTTCAGTTTTTATTTAGTTTTGACTTTTTGTTTCTCAATTCTCAATTCTGTTTCTCAAGTTTTAGTTAGTTTTTTGAGCAGGTTTGCTAGTTTTTATTAGTTTTTTTTTATTTTTTGGAAAATGCTTAGTTTTAGTTTAGTTTTTATTATATTCAGTGTTGGTTTTTTGCTTGGTTTTTTTTTTATTAACATCGTCTTTTTTGTTTAAAAAAAAAAATATTCAAGACAAACCAGGAAACAAATAATGATTAAATGGCTTGCGTTGTTTAAATACAAAGAAAAAGAAGTTTTTGCGCCATTGTTAGTTTTTCAAGATGACCCCCACTATCTTGTGTACCATCTTTTTTCCTCTTTTTCTAATTTCAAAATTGTTTTTCAATTCCTGTTTTTTTTTTTCTTTAATTTTTTTTAACTAATATATTGCTCTGTCTGCAGATATCCCCCCCTGCCCCCCAAATCCACCTTGGAATAAAATGGCTTTTACCACCCTCCCCAAGAGGAGAAATAAGCCCCCATTTTAAGCCTCATTTAAAAAATCCTCAAAACGGACCACCCTCCCCATCATTTTTGACGTAAGCTTACTTTAAATCCGGCCTGGGAAGGACGTAGCTTCCCAGAATTTTTGACACACAGCCATAGGAGTGATAGTGATATGATGAAAACGGGATAAATAACGGTGTCATCATGGATCATTGATGATTTACCAGATAGAGTCTCTGAATAAACACTACATTTAGTGGCTGGATTGTAATACCTCCTGGATGGGATATAAATGGTGGAAAACTTCAGTAGATCACCTTAAGGGTAAACGATCCATCATAGTATATCCCCACAGAGTTATACGCTACCACTTCTGAGACACTGATGGTGATGGAAGTGATGGACCTCAGGGAGATCTGGAGGTTTTAAGGGTTAAAATAAAGTAAGCAGTAGCATATGGAGCTTTAAAGCTATGGTACATGCCTTCAGGAGGGTGGTGAAGGGCATGAGGGTGTGATGTAGTGTCTTGAAGATTTATGTTGACATGGCATTGGTGAAAAGGCGGGCATTAGGGCCCAGAAATGGCGGCCCTTCCCCATCAGAGAAAAAGCCCTGGGGCTCACAACATCACAAAAACACATCACTCCAGTTACTTTGCTCCCCAGCTGGTCGTCAGAGAAACAGGGAACAGAAAGAGGAAAGAGGAGGTGAAGAGGCAATTCAATCAGGAGATTGTTCCAAGCGGTACATGACATGCTGGCTTATTGAGCATGAGATCTGTGTGATGAAAGCCATTTTGCAGATTGTCTCATTGGTTTACTCGTCACTTTAAGGCAGCAGCAGAAAGAACAGGAGTGGGTAGAGGTAACGTGTGAGTGATTAAACAGGGGAGTTGATTACCAGCCACTCCCGTCCCTGAGGCCAGTCATGTGTCCGGCCTCCAGCCATGGTGGAATTACCCCTTCATGGTAAGCTCCGCACTTCAGAGCAGGAATAAATGCTTTCAGGTTTTCTTTTAGTTCATTGAGGGTTATCCAGAAGCAAGTCCGGTTCAGACAGCTGGAGCTTCAACATGCAGGGAGAGACGGGACAGGACTGGTGATACACGGACTCCAGGGAAAGTCCTCCTTACCCCAGTGATGGATCAGATACTTGATGCAAAGTGAAAGCTGTCGCTCACAGTGACAGCACCAGAGTACTATCATCCCTCTCACCGAGACTTTCAGCTGCTATTTTTAATGATATGCTTCTGAGCCAATGTTTTTTTAAATCTTGATTCCTTCCTAGAGCCAGACAACAGCCTGGATTTATGGCTATTTCATACAGGAAGGGAGCAATTGTAATGGATTTGGCCACATGAAAAGAACTTAAAGGCATAGTATGGAGGAATTACTGACATCTAGTGGTAAAGATGGGTATTTGAAAGAGAAGATGTTCTATTTCAAATGACTTCATCTTCCAAGCACTGTCGTGAATGTACGGTGGCCATTAAAATGGCCAATGTTCTCCCAGACATAAAGATGTTTTCATCTGTGAGGTGGATCCAGTGTGTAGCTATGACTGTACTATCGGTAACTACTTTTAATGTCTTTCAAGGTATCACTGATCACAAACTGTGCTCTAACTCCCATTAAACAAAGCTGGAACAGCAGTTTTAAAGTTCAGAGGGTTCTCAATGTCACACACATTGTTTTGTCCATTCAGGGACACTGTAGTAAAAATGGCGGCAGAAATAGGCAGCCTCCATGTATGTGAAGCTCTAGCAAGTAGATATCAATGACTCATTTGAAGAAAATAAACATATAACAGTTATTCTAGTGCAGCAATTACACATCAATAGAAACACAGTTTTTAATTATCCCACTATTTCTCCAGCCTTGACCTTTGATTTTGTTACACACTGTACCTTCAAAACCAAATCTTTACAACTTCTGATCAAAACATCTTGTGAAACCTGACAACAAGCCGTGGTAAACTTACTGAAGAATGCAGTGTGAACTCAGAAAGCTGATGGTCAATGTCCCGAGTTCCAGGCTATTTACAATGTACAATGTCTTTGGCTAGATGCTTTTGCTCGCCTGCACCCCATCTACAAGTACCCAGATGTTCAGACCCGCTATCCTCCGGTGAGTCAGCCTGATGCTGGCGTGACATCAGCAGATAGGCTAGGTTCAGCTTCTTGCTTTCACTCGCTATTCTCTCTCTCTTGGATAGTCATAAAGGTGACGGACTAGTATTGGATGGACTGATTTTAATATGTAAAGCACTTTGTGCTACTCTTGTATGAAAAGTGCTTTATAAATAAATTTCATTCATTCATTCATTCATAGTAGGGGTGGGCAATATGGGAAGAAAATATATCACAATTTTATTTATTTGTTTTTTTGCAAAATCACAATCTCGATTTTCGGGGTTTGAACAATTCCAACAGCAGCCTTCCTGTGTGGAGTTTGCGTGCTCTCTTCGTGTATGCGTGGGTTCTCTCCAGGTATTCCAGCAAAGTTTTGAGGATGACACAAATATTAATGTTGACAAAGTCTGCTGCTTCAGTTTTTCTGATGGCACTTTGCACGTATCCCAGAATGTTATTAGGAGGATGAATTGTAATTAAATAACAGCTACATGCTGTTATGGGTTGGTGGAAGTCTGAGGCCGGCGGAGGTGTCAGGCCCAACAGAGGGCACTGTGCTTTCACGTCCCGCCAGACCTCAGCCCACAGCGAGCAGACGGCGTTGATGCATTTTCCGTCTGAAATCTACTTTCATCATGCTTCACATTAAGCCAAAGGCACACCTGAATAATTAATCTGCAGCCACTGCTCACGGTTGCCGCTCCGTCTTCGGACGGCTGCTGCAGAACTGCTGCAATCTCACCCCAACCACCGTATTGAATTTCTGTGTTTCATCCACAGCAGACTGACCTATGGGCCAGTTGTTTGATTGGACACCACTGAGCGAGTGCGAGATGAACAGATCTGCACTGAAGCTCAGAAATACCTCATCTTTAACTTCAGGGGGGGAAGAAATTCAAACATTTGTAGAAACCTCTGTAAAAACACTGTTTCATTTGTTTTTAAGCCATTTATAGTCAAAGCCTTCACACACCTTGATCCATAATGTACCTTAAAACTATATAAGGTTGAGAAACAGAGAGGAATATAGGGATGACAACGTCATACAAGCTCCTAACTGCTGCTTAAAAATGGATGCAAAGAAACAAGTTTGCGTCTTTATTTACTGCCAATTAAGATATAAACCTTCAGTGAGGTATTGAATAATTAAATGTAGCTGTGTAATTTGTGACTGACAGGAAACACAATGTGGAGAGTATTCATTGCTCTACATAATTTTGACATAATTGGACGTTTATTTCAACCTGCAAATATAATGAAACATAACTACCTTTTAAATAACTCTATAGTCATGAGTAGACCTGGCAACCTGTCCTCACGTCTATCACCACATCCATTAACATCATGCCACAGCCGAAAAACACTGCGATGATGATGATGATGAAAATGACACTAATCGAAACAGCAAATTGTGCCCATTATCATTCCAGTTAATTATCTCCCACTCCACCGCAGGCAGAGCGTGACAGGAAGCCGTCTCAGCCAGGTGAACAAAGAGCAGAGCAGAGGTGCAGCTCCGCGGCAGGGAGGCCTGGATATTTCCTTCTGATTCTCATAGCAGGAGCTTCATGTGATTCCACTCAGCTTCTCCAGGACCCCTGAATAATTCAAAGCTGAATCACTCAGACACAATGTATTTGGATGTTTAAAGGTTTTGCAGTGTGAGAATCAGATTAGGAGTCGGGTAATGTTCATAAGGGTGTCCCCATACAATTCCGCTACATTCCGCTACAATACCAACATCGCCTTCAATATTTGCCAAAACTGATATCAATCTGAAACAATATCAAGCATGAATCACACATACTTTTGCTTATTTTGTTTAGTGGAATGTGAGAAAAGGCTTGATGAAGTGATATTTCTCAGAGAACTATTCAGCAACAGTAAGAAAACTGAGAAAAACTGACTCCATTTATTATTAACCATGGTTGCTTAAATTTGAACCTTAAAAGATAACTTTCTTGTTTTTCAACCTGCACCTTATTTCTAGGAGTTTATACGTGCATTTACACACACCCGGAAAAGTTTCTGTATCACTTTGACTCCTTCGGAAGATATTACATTGAGTCACCCTTCGATGTACATCCATATAATGGGAGAGATGGGGCAGCCTCTCTATAAGGCATTATCTGCAGCAAAACTCCTTCATTTCACCAATAATTTAAGAAGAATGAATCAACGAACGAGTACGATTGTCCTGTGAGTTCAGATTTAGCTTTCTGTTAGTTACTGGGGGCTTTCTCTAGACTCTACAGGCCGCAGTGCAGCTGAGAAGAGCAGCTTGCTGCCCACAACAAAAATTGCAAACTGTCAAACTCTTGGCTGTTTGGATTTCCCGCAACCCAAAACAAATCAACTGAGTAACTGTACGTTCAGACCAAAGGCGACAAAAGCTGCAAAGACGCCCAGGCTGGGCGACAAACAGGACAGCGACCAAAGCGGGAAGATATTCTGGCCGCTTTAGTCGTTCATCACGCACCTACGTCAGTTAAATCGGGGCATCACTGAGCTGAGTAAAGGGAGCCGCACAGCGACTTCTGGACAGTGTCATTGCTGTTGCTCACGTTCCCCTCAGTTAAAGCAGAGCAGAGCTGCAGGACGTTTGTGTGGTCATTAAATACAGGGGGAAAAATCACAGACCAAAAAAAAATATAATGTTTTTCTATTTAGTCACAAGTGGATTGAGTTGTTTAATGGGAAAAACAAACAATTGGCGTTGTGATTTATCCACCACAGCATTATCAAACTTTTATAACTTTGAAATACACTAAAATATGGTTGAAACAAAAAAAGCAGTAATGACAATAAACTCAGAATATGGCTTCAAACTTGCAGAAAAGACGGAGTCAACACTGCGCGCTGCTGTTTCTGTGATCTTTGGAGAAAAAAGGAAGAATCTCCGCGCATCATCAGCCCGTTCAGCCTGGTAGAATTAATCCACAGTTCTTCTGCTAGTTTGGTGAAGCGGCTTCATTTAATGTGGAACAACTTCACATTATTTTCTCCACGCTGCCCAACACTGACATTTAAACCGCTGCACATAAACTCAACACAAATTCACAAGCTGTGCGCAATATGAGGAGAGCGTGCGCGTGCATCCTGGTCACTTTCGCATAATTATGCAGAGCCGGTGCGTTTTAACACATGTTGATAATGATTTCAGATATTTTTAGTTTATATGTTTATCACAGAAATGCATTTAAACACTGCACAGAAACGAAATCCTGTATGACACGAAACAAAAGACAAGCAGAGACACGCATATGCTGCAGCCGAGACGAAGTCAGAGAGCGCATGCGTGTGCGTGTTCTAAAGAAAAATAGCCGGAGCAGGAGACGAAAAACGTTTTGGAAGAACGGGGAAAGGGGTGAGGCGGTCAGTAAATGACATTAATTCCCATTATTTTATCATTAACATGGTCTGCCAGGACCATAAATACGCGCGTTAAACCCTTAAAATCATCTGACTCGTCATGGATGTGGATGACATCACTGAGCTGCTGCTGCACACCTGAAAAAGACGGCCTCGCCTGGTTCCTCTCTCCTGGTTTGAATGCTGGAGGTTTCCTCGGCGCCGGCAGGAGCTGGAGCTGCAGCCGGACAGAGACGGTTCCAGCGGGACTTCAGGTTTAACATCCAGGAGGTTTTTTCTTTTCTTTTTAAGTCCCTGCAGCCAAAAAAGAAGAACATTACCAGGGATGGACCGGATCAGGTAATCAGCCTCTCGGCATCGGCAGAACAAGTGTGCTGTTGTCGGAACCAAAGTCACATGCGTTGTTCTTTGGGGCCGCTCGAGAGTAGGACACCTCTACTCTGATTGGCTGCCGCCTGTTGCCGCTGAACCGCGTCATAGCTAATTAGCATAAAGTTAACCGAAGTTCAACTTCTTATCTGGTGCCGCTTTGGACGCTTTAGCCGCTTTTGTCGCCGAGGATGCGCGGCAGAGGGCGGCAGACGCTCTTGTCGCCCAGGACGCCTGACTCTCATTGAAAATGTATTAACTTCCGGCGTCTTTGCCGCTTTTGTCGCCTTTGGTCTGAACGCACAGTAAGACAGTTATTAACAGAACCCTCAGTCACTGGAATTTCTTACCAACGAACATACAGTGGGTACGGAAATTATTCAGATGCCTTTAAACTTTTCACTCTTTGTTTCATCGTAGCCATTTGCTAAAATAAAAAAAAGTTCATTTTATTTCTCATTACTGTCACTCAGCACCCCTTCTTGACAGAAAAAATCAGAAATGTAGACATTTTTGCAAATTTATTTTTAAAAAAAATCTGAAATATCACATGGTCATGGTATTCAGACCCTTTGCTCAGTACTGAGTAGAAGTACCTTTTGA
This sequence comes from Atherinomorus stipes, assembly GCA_023101725.1. NCBI lineage: Eukaryota > Metazoa > Chordata > Actinopteri > Atheriniformes > Atherinidae > Atherinomorus > Atherinomorus stipes. The sequence goes on along the minus strand of JALJCO010012886.1, from coordinate 3,472 downwards.
GCTCGTACAGCCATGAGTCTCCTTGGGAATGATGCAACACGTGTTCCACACCTGAATTTGGGATCTTCTGGTTCTTCTTGCAGATCCTCTCCAGTTCTCTGTCAGGGTTGGATGGTGAACGGTGGTGTTCAGCCATTTTCAGGTCTCTCCAGAGATGCTCAGTTGGGTTTAAGTCAGAGCTCTGGTGGGCCAGTCAGAATGGTCCAGAGTTGTTCTGAAGCCACTCCTTTGTTATTTCAGCTGTGTGCTGAGGGTCATTGTCTTGTTGGAAGGTGAACCTTTGGCCCAGTATGAGATTCTGACACTCTGGAAGAGGTTTTCTTCCAGAATCTCTCTGCACTTGGCCACATTCATACTTCCTTCAACTGCAATCAGTCGTCCTGTCCCTTTAGCTGATTAACATCCCCATAAGCATGATGCTGCCACCACCATGTTTCACTGTTGGGATGGTATTGAGCAGGTGATGAGCAGTGCCTGGTTTTCTCCCACGCATACAACTTTGAATTAACTCCAAAACATTCAATCTTGGTCTCATCAGACCAGAGAATCTTATTTCTCACAGTCTGGGGAGTCCTTCATGTGTTTGGCAAGCTCTATGCGGCTTTCATAAGCCTTTGCAAGGAGGAGAGACTTACGGCGGGCTACATTGCCATAACGCCCCGACTGGTGGAGGCTGCAGTGATAGTTGACTTTTGTGGAACTTTCTCCATCTCCCTACTGCATCTCTGGAGCTCAGCCACAGTGATCTTTGGCTTCTTCTTTACCTCTCACCAAAGGCTCTTCTCCCACGATTGCTCAGTTTGGCTGGACGGCCAAGTCTGGGAAGAATTCTGGTGGAAAAAATCTGACTTCTTCCATTTAAGGATTACGGAAATTTCATCGTGCTCTTAGGAACCTTAAGTGCTGCAGAAATTCTTTTGTAACCTTGGCCATAGACAGGTGTGTGCCTGTCCTAAATCAAGTCAATCAGTTTAAAAAAACACAGCTGGACTCAATGAAGGAGTAGAACCATCTCAAGGGGGATCAGAAGAAATGGACGGCCTGTGAGATAAATATGAGGGTCACAGCAAAGGGTCTGAATACTTTTGGCCATTTGATAGCTCAGTTTTCTTTTTTAATAAATTGCCAAAAATGTCTAAATCTCTGTTTTTTTTTTCTGTCAAGATGGGGTACTGAGTGCACACTAATGAGAAATAAAGTAACTTTTTTTTTTTTTTTAGCAAATGGCTGCAATGAAACAAAGAGTAAATAGTTTAGAGGGGTCTAAATACTTTCCGTATAGCTATTATAAAATGCATCAAGGGCAAATATAATTTTATAAAATCACTTAGATGTAGAGGGAATCCGCACAACTTATGCTTGCTGTACTCATGAACTTATAAATGTATACATAATTTAGAAACTGAAAATTTAAAATATACTTTTCTCCAATTGTATTGGTCTTGATACTGGAAAGTTAAGGTTGTCTGTCAAAATTTTGTGGTGCTGTAAAGATTGTGTCTCTTGATTTTTTGTAAGGTTGATAGGTTTTGTGTTCTCTGAATGTATGATTTTATGTCTGCAAATTGTTTTATGTATTTTTATGTGTTCTCCGGAAGATTAGAGACCACAGCTGTGGAAGCTAATGGGGATACAAATAAAGAGAATAAAGAGCATAGCTCAGAGTCAATCAGACAATTGTACAATTTATAAATTAAATCATCAATCTGCTCTGATTCTTTATTCATTTGGTATGTGCTGCTAAAAACATGGCAATACAAATGTTGCAAACTTGGATATTTGCTCCTTTGTCATTCTCCAAAATTCCTCTACATCCCAAAGGAATCATGGTAACTCACATGAGCCCTCAGCAGGGAAGATAATGAAACCATAAATATCTTTTGGAACAGACTTTTAACTATGAACCACAATGAAAGAGTCAGGCATGCTCATGAAGTAAAAGCAGATTGCTCAATTGTCATTAATAATCTCTCAAGCAGAGACCTGTAACAAGTTACCAACAATATACCAACATGGCCAGTTTGAATAACTGTGAAGATGAAAGTCCTTCCTCCTTTACATTAACCCCTTCTCATAACAGCCTACAGAAGCTAAGAGTGTTTATGTGTAACACCTCGATTAAAGACCTAGAAAAGCCCTCAGCTTCCTTTTTACCTTCTACAGCACAATTCCTCATCCCCTGTGTGCCCTCATTCCTTTATATTCTCAGTATTGCTTTACCTGATTCCTAGGATTATTCCTCATTCTTAGGATTCTTTCACTGTTCCTGATAATTTCTACTTTATATTTCCCTGATGACCTGGGCTGCTTTTCTCTGGTTTTAACTGGAAGTAATGTGATTTCTTTTTGGAGGAGATAACACTGACATTTTCTACTGTGTTCCAGCTGAATTTACTCTGACACAGTACAACATATCTGGATTCTGACATCTTCATAGTAATCTCATGTCTCAGCTTTAGTTACAGACCAGGATTATACAGCCCTGGCAGTTGTGGAGATATACTTAATTTATTTTGAGGTAGTTAATTCAGGCAGGAGGCAGGAAAATAGAGCTCATATGAAGAAGTGATTTAATCACACATTTTTTCTAATCGGATTGTTATCTACTATGATTGGATAAAACCCCAGGCTGACCATATCGGGGGAGATGGAAGGCTTCAGGCAAATCAAAAACATTTATTCTCAACATTCCAAAGTACAAACTCTGAACAAAGATGAAGGTTACCCCATCATCATTTCATATACGGACATCTCCATGGTAACTGAGTTACCTCATTCCCCAAGGAAGGCCTGATGATATGAAACTTTTAAAGTAGCAACTGAGCTGGAAAATTTTAGGACAAAAATCAATAGAAGTGTTTATTGATCTGACGTGATGGATAAGTCACATTACCTACTAAACATTGCCTTAATTCAACTTTCATCAACACGTCGATAAAGTCTGTCTAATAGAAGCAGTCTGGAGTAAGGTATGAGAGAGATAGAGCAGAGCACTAAAGCACAGGGTATACAACTTTAAAGTAAACAACTTTCATGAAATTGAAATTTTGGTTTGTGGTTAATGTCTATCTTTTGAGCAGTTTTTCCAGGTGTTTTAATAGAGAGAACACGCAAGTAAATACTGTATCTCAGGAAGCCAGTGGTCAATGATGATGATGATGATGGACACTTCAACCTGTCGATGGTCAGAGTCAGGAGAATCCAGGGATAGCCCCCACTTGGGATGGGCGGTATGACATATTTTTCATATCACATTTTTCTTTTTTGGAAATTCAGCTTGGTTTTACGGTATTTGAGAGTATATATATGTATATTATATTATAAATATATATTTTACAAATACATACAAAACAATTAACTATTTTTCTAAATGGTGATTAAGTCGTTTTGGAAAAGAACTCATCTTATTATATATATTTATATATATATATATATATATATATATATATACACATACACACACACACACACA
>JALJCO010012884.1:0-50754 GCA_023101725.1 Atherinomorus stipes | reverse complement strand
ATCTGATCTTCCTAGAGGAGGCAGGGCAGAGGAGCTGTATGCATTCTTAGTATTTGCATAAAATAAGTCCAACATCTTATTTTCTCTGGTGGAGCAGCTGACAAACTGCTGGAAGGTTGGTAACTCTGGGCAAATAATATGGACGGAAACTCACAGCTAACAGTTCAATGTCTCTTGTGCAGATCTTCTCCTTGAGAGAAACGTGTCCTGGATGGCACCAACACTGATTGACCAGCACTACAATTCCGCCTCCCTTCCGCTTCCCGCTGTTTATTTCGGTCTGCACGGACCATCTTGAAGCCGTGTAGAGACGCATTACAGTCCGGGATGTGTTCATGCAGCCATGTCTCTCGGTGAAGCAGATAATACTGCATTCTCTGTATTCCTTCTGGAGACCTTGTTAGCACTTCAAACTTGTCCATCTTATTAGTTAGTAATCTCATGTTACCCATCACAACAGTTGGAAGAAACGGTTTAAATCTCAACTGTTTTTCTCTCTGCCTCACCCCTGCCCTGCATCCTCTTCTCTTTCTCTTTAACTCCACTCAGATTTGATGTGTTATTTGCTAATAATCTTGATTTGGGAGAGTTTTAACAGTTGACTCCTGAGGTAAACAATTTTTCCGTTGCCATGGATACACATCATAACAAGTAGTAAAAAAAAAGCTAAATATATGAAGAAAAATCTTCTGATTTGCACAGCCTTCAAACCAGCATAAAAAAACCTCCCAGAAAAACCTAATCTGACAAGTAATGTCAATAAAAAAGACAGCTATATTTGAAAAAAACTCAAAAGCTATGAGAGAGCTGTTACAAACTATAGCCACCTAGCAGCGAATTCCAGAACTTAAAACTTGAAAACAGTGGGCAGCAGTCGGAGCCCGTCTGCTGGTCTTTCCTGTCTACAACGTCTGTTTACTGGAGATTCAGGCACCAATGTGTTCAGACTTCTAACACAATGAAAATGCGAAATTTCCTCTGGAATATTCTTTTTCAACCATTGTTGCTTCATCACATCGGTCATACAGCTGCTGTATGGACAGACAGCTGTAGCTAGGCTATATCACGGGCCTGCTCTAAGGCAAGTTGGCATTCAGAAACACAAGCTCACGGACCTTGGAGGGGCTGAGCCTGTTCCGTCTGTCAGTGATGATCTGCCCAGTTTTTGAGAAAATTCTCTCAGAGGGGACAGATGTGGCCACAATACACAGTCTTTTCTTCATCACCTCACACAGAGTTTTAAATACAGGCGAGCACATCCTCCACCATGCCAGAGGATCTGATGTACGAGGTAAGAGTGGCTCGGCCAGGTAGGCCCGCATCTCCATCATTGCAGCAGTTGAGCTGCTTGAAGTGGCAGAATCTGATGAAGTAGAAGCCCTGGTGTTTGCTACCCTTTCATCAAAGTCTTCCCAAAACATGGCCCCTGTGCTGCTGGCAGCTGCAGCAAGATCTTGACCCTCCTCCTCCTGACTGTGACTGGGGTGCAGGTGTGCTGCAGCAGCTGTGATCCTCTTTACAGCATCATCTGCTGCCTTGTTATTTACAAAGGCTTGTTTCTTGAACCTTGGATCCAAACAAGTAGCATCAGCAAGCTTCTCAGTCTGCTCCACCTTGCTGAACCTCTTCTGCATCTCGGACATCAGGCTGTCCACTAGTTTTTTAACAGGGTCGTGGACTGATGGATTTCTTTGATGCCGGGCAATAATCTTCTGAAGACCCTTGCCATCAGAATAACTTTGGAGGCAGTCACAAACCTACAGACAGAGGTCAAGAATTCAAATGTTGTTCTCAAAAATAGTTATAACAGTGTACTATCACAAATCAATGTCATGATTTTTGTAAACTGTAAGGATTCAGTTAAAAATCCATCACTAACTGACTTTTAGCTTAAAAAAATATGAAGTTTATGCTTATTATGTACATTTAGAGCAAAGTTAGACTGGAGTCAAATTAACTATGTGTACACGATATGTCCAATAAAAGTGATTCTAATTTAATTTAAACTTTAATCACTTTATGTACGTACCTCTCTGCGCTCACTTCAACAGTGACCTCCTCAAAAGGTTGTGATAATGTCCACTGTTTCTTGAGCAATTTCCCATTCCTCTGTGGACAGGGTGGACAGGGGTGCATTGATCAGTGCCAGGGTGGAGATGACTGGCTCTTTTACTTCAATGAACCTTTTCAGCATGTAGTAGGTTGAATTCCACCCCGTGTAGCAACATCCTGCTTCAAACGCAGTTGCTCCTGGCCCATCTGTTGCTGTGTGTGCCAGCAGCTTGTCTGAAGCAACTGTGCTTCTGTGGAAGTATTCCACCACAGCTTTTATTTTTTGAAGTATGCCCTGGACCTCTCTAAGTGCAGCTCTAACTATGAGATTTAAAACATGCGCAAAGCAGGGTATGTGGTCCCAGTGCAGGTAGTCTCTCAGGGCTGCCACAATGTTGCTGGCATTGTCTGTGACACAAGCTACAACTTTGTCACTGACACCCCATTCATTTGAAACTCTCTTCAGCTCATTTGCCAGATGAGCAGAAGTGTGTCTGTCTGTCAAGACAAAACAGTCCAGGAGATGGGAGGTCATCACAAAATCCTGGACATAGTGGCAAGTCACAGACATGTAGCTTGTGGTTGTCACAGATGTCCAGCAGTCTGTGGTGAGGCATACAGCAGGAGCACTTTTGATTTTTTCCAATAACTCAGCTCTTAGCTTTCCATATAACTTAGGCAGTAGAGCTTGAGATAATGTTTTCCTGCTAGGCAGAGTGTATGAAGGGTCCAGGATGTTTAAAAATTCCTTGAAGCCTTTATCCTCGACGATGGAGAATGGTTGATAGTCACAGCCTATCATTTTCACCAGTGCTTCGTCCAATTTGCTCTGCCTGAGTGGATCCATTGGCCTTGTAACATATGTACCCATCAGTGTTTGCTGTGGCCTCCTGGGCCTAACTGCTGCTTGCATGGTGCTGCTGGTGGTGGGGTCTGCTGGTCTACTCGATGTTGCAGATGCTGTAGCCAGTGTTGCAGCAGCAGTGATTTGTGGTACAGAAGTGCTGCTGGTGGAGACATTTGCAGCTGCTGCAGTGGCTCCATCGTCGCTCTCCACCCTCACCTGTGTTAACTGCACAGTTGGATGTCCTGTTTTAAGGTGTCTTCTCAAATTTGAAGTACTTCCTCCTTGGGTAGATAAAACCTTTTTGCAAATATTGCATTTGGCTCTCTTGGCTGAAGCTTCACTAAAGTGGTTCCAAATGTCACTCCTTTTCCTTCCACTCATTTTTCTGACTTGCTCGTACCTCTGTTGTTTGTGTTCTGATTTAACCTGGCACTTAAGTATGTAAATGTATGAGGATGGGTGGGGGATGGGTCGCTGCCTCTGAGCATTGGATACCAGTATCACTTAAGTTGTGGCACAGAAGAATCACATCACTCTGTGTGGCAGTAAAATGTAACAAGGTGGAAAGCTGTCTCGTGAGAATGACACATTTGCCACTTTTCACACCCTTTCATGCCGAACATGAATTAGCTCAGGTACTACAGAACAAATAGATTGATAATATCAACTTGAGACGTGAATCAGATTCACACAGCTGATGAGAAACCGGCATGTCCCGCGAATGTAACCAAGTGAACCCCTTTCTCGCGCTGAAGCCTGTGTGACGGAGCGCAAACTTGTTCTACTCTATGTGAGATGCACTCTATCAAAGGCTTTGAAATTAACATCAGTGAGATGTGTTGCGTTTCTGCCTCTTTTCATCCAATGCCAGGTGGTTGTTGGATAGACTGGACATCGCAGCAGCAGCAGATATGGGGAATGCGCAGATTACTTTCGTAGCGCGGGTAGACAAAAAAAAAAAGAAAAAAGAAAGAAGTCTTTAAATGATTAGGAGGATACTTTTCCTGCCGACCTGTGAGAGAACACAGGTAGGCTGTAGGGATGAAGTACAGGAGCTGCTGAAATTCAGTAGTTTAACGGAATTAAAATGAGATAATTAAAATTAAAAAGATAAAAGAACCGAAGACCACTGATTATGTTTTCATGAATGAATAACAGGCTATATTATGATGTTTTAATTTGTGGCAGAGTATAACAGAAAACAATATGTTGATATAATTTAAAACATTTATTTACAAACACACTTTACATCAGATGCAAAGTAAGACATGCACATCTAAAAGCACTAATCATTTGTGATTAAAGTATTTATGTCAGATGTCGTGGACAACGGACAAATGAATTAACATAAGATATGAGACATCATTCCTTGTTGGTCTCCTCTCCACAGCCCCGTAACTGTAGCGCAGCTCTCACGTGACAAATGAACGAAAGAAAGATCCGTACTGATCCGTATGAACGATTATGAACGAGTACTGCTCCTCACCACACAGCCTGAGCAGCCTGGCTGTCACAAAAAAACGGTACCCGAGGACTGACACACAGTTGGTTGAGTCGTGAACGAATCATTTCTGTTTCCTGTCCTGCTGCTGGCTGGCTGAGCTTACAGCTGCTGCCGTGTGGCGAGAGAGCGCACTGCATGAAAATGAACGAATCACTCTCTGAGAGGACTCATTACTCCCGAGTCATATAAAAGATTAGTTCATATTGAACGAATCGTTCGTGAACGACACATCACTAGAAGCTAGTGCAGTACCAGAAGAAGACTAAGTGGGGCTGGTAAAAGTAGTTTCTAAAAATTCAGTTTAAACAGAACAGAAACATCTGCCTGTAAGTACTTTAATAAATGCAGTTAATGTTCATGATCGAGGTGAAATTGATGCTTGTTATTTTGTATGTTATCTTTGAAGTCACGACGTAGATGCTAATTCCGTTAGCATGTCAATGGCATTTTCCATTAATAGTTAGCATCGAGCTAGCGGGTTAGTCGCTGGTCGTTTTAAGTTTTAAATGCTGACTTACTGTGTATTTTGCCTCACTGAATCATAATTTTGTGAATTTTTATTATTTGTTTCCTGTTATTTGAATTACTGTTGTGAAAGTAGTCTTTTTTAAATTGGAGGGTGTGAATAATTTTGTGGATGACTTTATCTGGGGAGAGGGTTTGGTTTGGTCCTTACAGCCACCATTAACTACATTACTTCATTCTTTCGTATTAGAATATTAATACAATACTAGCATTAATATGTTGCATAACTACAGGGTTATGGAATAACTCTAAAGGCTAAAATTTTTTTCAATAGGCTACCAGCAAATCGAATCGAGATCGAATCGAAATTGGATTGGATCGGACAGATCGAAAATAATCGATTCAAAACCATAAGAATCGGAATCGAATCGATTCTTGAAATCTGAATCGATACCCAGCCCTATTGACGACACGTCCAAAACAACGCTGAGGTAACTCAGTTGTTCCATTGACATCCCGGGTATCAGCTGTTCGATGGAGAAATGTCTCCTTGGAAACAGAAATCTCATCCTGACGGGTCTCTGCTGTCTCCTGACTGGCGCCTCCCGGTGGCCATGACCTACACTTAGTGGTCACTCAGAGAGGAGCAGAACCGCAGACTCGTGGGAGATGCAAAGACTCGTGGGAGATGCATTTCCTGTATGATTTGCTATTAACCTGAGTCATCCCGTCTCTCTCGTGTTGCGTTCAGTGACTAAATATTGTGTTAGCCTTTATCTGATCGTGGCATTGTCATTGGCATCCTGAGTGTGAATGATGGTTCAAGAACTCCAATTCGAAGCACCAATCACAGGTATTGATAACTGATAAGATGTGAAATAGGGCAGGGCGATTCGTCCAAAAATGTTTACCACGATATTTATTATAAAATGTGCGATAACTGACGATATGATTGACACTGAACAAAATACTTGAAAACTGCACAACTTTTTTTGTGCAAATGAAAATTTACTTTTTCTCCCCCTTTTTTTTTTTTTTTTTTTTTTTTTTTTTTTTTTTTAAAACAATATATTTATTGATATTTTCCACTTTTACAAATAAAGGATAAACACATAATATGGGTCTCTTTAAGGCTTATTGTACCCCTTTAATGCTGCACCCTTATGGTTTAAATTTAAGAAGGCCAGCATTCGCAAACTTCAGGTTGCGTATAATGATTGTCTGCGTATCTTGCTTGGTAAACCAAGATGGTATAGTGCAAGTGAACTCTTTTGTAAAGTACAAGTTATAACCTTTCATGCTGTCTTGAGAAGGCTGATGTCCAAATTTATTGGTCGACTTAACAGTTCGTGTAATGCCATCATAATGATGTTGACCAACCCTGTTCCCAGTGCAGTAAGATACCAGTCTGCTATATGGAAACACTGGTATGACTGTCTTTTTTAAATATTGTTGTATGTTTGTTTGTCTTTTTTTAATGGACCTGAGTCTAAATAAAAAGATTGATTGAATATGGTCCTCAGAAATCCTTTTTTAAAAAGCATAAGGAAGCAAACAGAATAAGACAAACTATAAACTAGAAAATAATACACCAGCTCAGATCTACATAACATTCGGGGTAACAGTAAAAATGTACGGTATGAACAATCAAGAAAAATCCTGAAATATGATTCAAATAAACTAGGCTCTATATATTTCAAATAGGGTTCCCAAACTTTATAGAATTGGTCTGTTTTTTAATGTAATATTTGCATGGCAGCAAATCAAACACCAGTTTTTGCCAGCCTTTAACAGTTGGCACTTTTTCATTGACCCACCGTAATTAGATATTCTTCCTCGCTGTGTAAGAACACAATACAGCCTCTTGATATGTTTGGTTTTTAAGCGTTGGCTTGGGAGGCCCAGTATGAGATATACAGAATCCATCTCTAGTTTTAATTAATATCTTTTCTATTTCAGATATCACATTAGACCAATACATTTGTAGTTTTGTACATGACCAAAAACAATGAGTTGAACTACCAGTTTCTATCTAGCATCTAAGACATGTGGGTGAGAGAATAGGATTGAAGTGATGCCTGTCATTGGGAAATAAGTGCATTCTGTGTATAATTTAAATTTAACCTGTATTGCTTGAGCTCGATTGCAGACTGAAATTGATTTAGCATGTTTCCAGACATCCTTCCATTCTTCGTCATCCAATGTCTTGTTTAGCTCTCTCTCCCATGTGTCTTTAAAGCCGTTTTCAGACTTGCATTGCGGAACATGATCGGTAAAGTTCATCCGCTCTTTAAACGGACTCGTCTTTTCAAACATGCCGCCTCGTTGCGGACTTATCGCGTCCCGGGTGCTTTCAGACATCAGAAAATGTTGGGGGAAAGTCAGCACAGTCCCGCTCTCCATTTCCTTGTGCATTCAGCCAAAATGACGTGCTGCAACATTTCTGCTCTTATGACATGGGGTCCAGCTGGTACATGTCCGCTACATCTCCGGGGTAAAAGAGCGGATCGCATGTCTGAATGCAGCGTTATAAAGGACAGAGTCCACAATATTACCGCTTTCCAGTGCAAGTCTGAAAGGGGCTCAAGTCTGCAAATTTCTTTTCACTTTAACAAGCAGCTGTTTCTGATGTGCATTAAAGGAATAGTTCACCCTCAGAATGAACTATTCAGGGTATTTTCCACTTACCCTGATGGTGAGCAAGACTCTGGACCACATTTTTAATATGTCAAATGCAGCCGGAGATCAGGACGACTTCTCGTTTCCCCCCAATAGAGTTCGCCAGGGTCCAAGCCAAAAAGGTCCATAAAAGTCCACAAAAAATTGTCAATATTCCTCCATACTGCTCGTCCCATGTAGTCCAAGTGTCCTGAGTGGGTAGCGTCCAGAATTTACTCGAAACAACGTCATTTACTATATTTTTAGAGCCTAAAAAGGAGTACTGTTTACTTCCGTAATGCACGCACATGCGCGGTCACGAAACTACGGAAGCCTCGGCGTTCAGAGCCTACTCTGCCGATAATGCAAGCGTAGAAGAAGAAATTCACTGTTTACATTGTGCTAAGAGCGCGAGAGCTCTAAACAAACCGGGACAAACACAGGAGGGGTTGGATATTGATCTAAAGAAAAGAAAGAAAGAAAAAGAGAACTGCCGTGGCTTCCGTAGTTTCGTGAACGTGCATCGGCGTCAAGGGGCAAACTCCGCCTCAGAACAGTGAAGCTCGCTTCCTCGTTGCAAATAGTGTAATCCTCCCTTCATCCGCTAGGGGCTGGCTCCAAGAGCGAGCAAATCCCCATAGACTCCCATGTTAAAAACGCCAACTTCACAGCAGAAATAAACAGGTTTACAGCCTGGTTCAAAAAATCATTTTAGGTTTATTAGGTCAAGTTTACCTTCATGTCAACTGTGAGGGGGGTGAATTTTTTTATAACTCATTCGTTTAGATGTTATTTATTCTTCAAATTACACATAATTAAGGGCGTGTCCTTATGATTGACATGCGGCAGACCGGAAGCTCCGCCTGCCGACCGGAGGCTCCTAGTTAGCTCCTTCTTTGCTCTTAATAAGGTCTCAGTTTGTTACAGAGTCGCACAACGGCGGTGTTTAGTCAGCGAATTGCAAGTCTAAGCATGTCTTACCTTAACCATGCTGCTTAGGGGGCTTATCTTTGTTAGCTCCTCTTAGTTTCGTGTTAGCTCAGTTAGCGTTTAGCCCACAGTACGTCAGCTGTCAATCATTTGCCCCGCGGCCGCGCTGTGCCCATTTTAGTATTTTCCTGGAGTGACGACGTACGTGACACGGCAAGATGGCGACGGTAAGACACGCCCACCTGGCTTCACATTTCTCTATTCAGAAGAGACCGGAAGCCACGTCCAGTAATTATATACAGTCTATGATCGGCGTGCTTCCTCGGCATGTGATGAAGTCTTGCTTAGACTCTAAAAATCTACTAAATGGCGTAGTTTCAAGTAAATTCTGGACGCTACCCACTCAGGGCACTTGGACTACATGGGATGAGCAGTATGGAGGAATATTGACAATTTTTTGCGGACTTTTATGGACCTTTTTGGCTCGGACCCTGGCGAACTCCATTGGGGGGGAATGAGAAGTTGTCCTGATCTCCGGTTGCATTTGACATTAAAAAAGTGGTCCAGAGTCTTGCTCACCATCAGGGTAAGTGGAAAATAAAATTAAATCATTCTGAGGGTGAACTATTCCTTTAAAGCTGTATACGCTGTAAATTTCTTATACTATAGCTCTCTAAAGTCCCTCAGACTTGCACTGGTAATATTGCGGACTCTGACCTTTATAACGCTGCATTCAGACATGCAATCCGCTCTTTTACCTTGGAGATGTAGCGGTAATGCGGTTTTCCGCAATGTTTCCTGATGTCTGAAAGCACCCAGGATGCGATAAGTCCGCAACGAAGCGGCATGTTTGAAAAGACGAGTCTGTTTAAAGGAGTGATGACATAACAGTTAAAAACTAGTTTATGTTGTTGGCATTACTGCATATGTAAATACTCCAAAGAAAAAAACTGCATTTTTTACAGCGGAGTATTGTTTTGAAACGCCAGACCTCACTTCCTCAGTAATACAGTTGGGTCCGGTGATGATATGGAGCTTTACCCGGAGACCACGTTGACTTCATTTTGATTGGCTACACCTTATTTGGCTATGACCTTATTTGGAGAATCTAGGTCAAGCTGCGGTCGGACTTTGCTAAAGGCTAACTGCTAGCAACATGGGCACTTCAGACAGTGAGCTACGTTTATTAGACAAGACAGCATTTAGAAAATACATAAACTTACAGGTAATGACAAGGTTGTGGCCCCCTCCCTCAGTGTTGCTGCAGAAGTTTTCTTTTAAATCCATTTGTTTGAAAACCCAGACCTGACTGCACTGAAGTTACTACTAGCTCATTACATGCAGCTGAATCAGACAGGGAGGGGGGTGTGGGGGGAGCGGAAGGTGCATAGACTGTTAGAGAGAGAGAGGGGGGGGCTGTTTACTTGATAGTGTGCTCTTATTGGAGCAATTAAATTACGTAGAATGATAGAACTACGTAGAATGATGGAACTACGTAGAATGATAGAACTACATAGAATGATAGAACTACGTAGAATGATGGAACTACGTAGAATGATAATCTGCTGTCTGATTCAACTGTTTCTGAGCAGAGAGACAAAGCTGACAGACCATAAACAGGAACTTTGATTCTCACTCTGACATTCACATGACCTCATCAGAGCACAACAGATCATATTATACACCCAAAACCCCAGAAAAGTGAAATTTGATGTCATGGCACCTTTAAAGAGCGGATGAACTTTACAGATCATGTTCCGCAATGCAAGTCTGAAAACGGCTTAAGCTTTCTGAAGTGGTTGTGAATGACCTTTTATGTTACTTTTTTCTACTAATGCAAATAACATAAAACTTGGTCCAGGTGTGTATTTTGGCTTGACTCGTGATATTCTAGAAGATGGGTTGTCTAACTTTTTTTTTAAAATCTCTACAAAAAATCCACGTCATTTACTCCTTAGAGCCAATCCGTGCCACATTGACTTGCATTGAAAAAGACCTTTCTATAATCGAATGCCATTTCAAAATAAACTTTTAGGATAAAATGTTTTTGCCTCACACACTTGCTCTACACTTCAATGATGTAGTTTGAACTGTTTTCCATGACATAAGAACATTTACTCAAAAGGGGCCCTGCTTTTTATCTTAGTGATGAAACCTTAGATTTCAATGTTATTTCAGCAAATCAGAGTCTTTCAAAAACTGGAAAATGCTGAACATCCAATGAAGTAAAAAATCTTTTTCTTCTTTCATATGAGGTTATTTCAGCGTGAAAGGGTCTCAAATTTGTAATTTTGGTGTTTGTTTTTCCAAGCATTTTGATCAGTCAGATCACATTCTAATTAATTAGCTCCGTCTTTTGCAGGAAATTTAGTTCCCTCTCTGTAATGCTGCCATTCCAGTTCAAACTGGAATTTTTCCCACATTTTTTTTGCATTTTATCTTGAAACAACTTCTCGTTGAGCTTTTTTAATTGTGGTTGCTATAATCGAATGCTCTGCATACCTAATAATGGCCTGCCACCTACAGGCTATTATTATTATTATTTTTTTTAAAATAGCCTCACTTTTCAGTTTTAGGCAGTGGGAACATTGTGTGTACAAACTGGAACTTAAAGGGTTAAAATTGGAAAAGTCATTGATTTTTTGCTATTGATGGCTTGGCTAGAATTCTGTGATGACAGCCATGAAAGAAAAATGAAACTTTGCATTTTTGGATAATATTTACAGGCCATTAACTGACATTGGCCAGTCTGTGCCCTTAAGAAGCTGAACGGAACAACGTAACTTTTCCTTACGGAGCTGTGAGGGTTAAACAAAGCATTTCCAGGGATGTGCTGACATATCCTGAGCAGAACCATGTACAGCAGTGGTGGAGAACCTCGGCCCTGGAACTATTCTGTTTCCTTGTTCCAACACACCTGATTCAAAAATAAGCCTTTGAACAGAACATGATAATTTATGTGAGCAGGAATTTCTTCTCATGGGGCTATGAGCAGTGGTTAAAGTGGGGTTTGACAGGTGGGGGAGTCCTAAAATTCGGTGTTGCGGTGCAGTTGGGAAAACTGTAAAACATTTGCAAATTTTGCTAAATGATTGCAGAGACCTGTATTGACTCTGTCAACGGCAGCAAGATGGATCCACAGGGACTCACACAGGACCTGAACCAGTTCCTGACGGGTGGGATAAGGTGGAGAACCTGGTGAAGAGAAGTAAACTATTTCCTTACCAGCTATTGATTAGTTATTAGAACCAGATCAGTGTTTTATTTTCACCCTGATACTGTTCGCTCCACTCAAAGCAATAGCCTGACTTGCCACATTAATACTTGTAGACAAGGGGTGCCCAAGTCCGGCCCTCAAGAGCTACTATCCTGCAACTTTTAGAACATATCGTCTCCAACACACCTGAATCAAATGTCTAAATCCCTCATTCATGTCATTCAGTTCTGCGGAGAACTGGTAACGATACATTCCGGACTTGGACACCCCTGTTCAAGACACTGAGCATCCTCTCCATCACTGCGTTTACAAGCAGCCATTAACCCTTTCATAACTGGAATATTAGCAATAACGTGGTTGCGCACGGCCATGTAAACACTGGCAAAAACCCGAATATGCTCATTTTCGGGTTTTTAAAAACCTGAATATTACCCCCGGGTTACTCCTTTTCTAACCGGGATATTTGGTCATGTAAACGCGTATCATGACTTTTCCAGTGCTGATGACACGACCTTAACATCAAGTAATTTAGCAATAGAGCAATACAACAAAACAAAATAAGCAGTTCTGTGCAATTAGAAAGTCAATAAGACTTATATTCACGTAAATATCCAATGTTGAAAAGCCAAAACTCGCTAGCTGCTAGCACTTTAGCCTCTCCATGACACTACATCACCCAACGAGACAGTTGCAGTCGGCTCATTGATTAATATGTAAAATCAACACAGTGGAAAAACAGCTTTGTGACGCAAACACTGATGAATGAAGAATAATCCGGCAGGAGTGACAACAGTCATGTGTGTGTTAAAGTCTCATCATGTCCAGTAAACGGTGTCTGTAGACGGGAGAACTTTACCATCAGAAACTGCAGCTCCTACAGCTAAACACGGGTAAGAGCACCTGTTTATCCTCTTCTAATGTATTTAAGATCCGTAGGAAACATAAATAAACTAATGCCGTCCTTATGAGCTTTTAAACAGCGGTGTAGAGCTCCTACTCGCAACGTCACGTCTGGTTTCTGCGAACAGCGTCACAATCTGGTCAGATCAATGTCTTTAAATAAGTCATTAAAGCAGGCGCATGGCTTCTGGTACATAGATCATAATGGAGAATGTTTTGGTCTGTAAAACATGGAAAAAAATGTCAAAATCATGTCATCAACATTGTGACAAAAGCCCCGTTTCCACCTGTGTTGTTTTTATGCCAGGTCACATGGGAAGTGAATTATTTTTTCAACCAATCAATGGATTGCAGTGTGTTAAGTTCCTCCTCTTTTGTCTGGATCGGTTAGATCAGTACCCCTAATGGAAAAAATACTGTAGGGTCGGGTCAGACCCAGTTTCAATCTGTGGAGACAAAAAAACGTGGCCTAATCTGGCCCCACCCAACCCAGACCCACTGGTGGAAATGGGGGTTTAAAGGCAGCTTTTATACCCAATCTTGACACCCACACCGGTCACCAGGTAAGCTGCTGATTGGAGAACCTTCTGGAATTATGTGACCAGACATTCTAGAAACTCACAACTTTTTAACTGTGTTTTGCAGTTTGAATTTGTTCGTTTTCTATTAATGTGATCAAATTGGCCAATAAAGACAATGAAAATCATTTAGTTTTGATTTAATCTCTTGAACAAACAAACTGTTTAATTACAAATTTATTTTTTGGTCATTTCTTTAACTTAAAACTTAAAAATGAAGGAAAAAGAGAAAACATTCCTGTATATCTCAGAGTCCTTTGTATATGTGACTCTAGATCAGTTTGGTGTTGTTTATATTGACACTATTTCATGCTACATTATTATAAATGAATTCTTCTGTGATTTTTAAAAAAACATTTTAAGATTTTCATTGGAGCCGTTTTGACCTGCAGAGGGCACCGTTGGACCACATTAGCAACAAATAATAAACCAACAGAGAATGAAGGTTTAAAAAAGACTACTGTAAATGGAGGAATGACTTAGATAGCCTAAAGCATCGTTTAATATTTAACTCATATTTCCTTCTATCAGAAGTGACTTCCAGACTGTCCTGAACTGATTTTGGGTGTAAATAGACTGAAATGAAATCGTCAGGAATGAGTTTCGTTGTTTGATCAGCTGTTTTCTCTATGACTGTCCACCTGACCTGAAAAGTGAGCTTTTTTTCCCACAGCTCTTGCATCACAACCTGCTCCTTCGTGCAGAGGTTGAGACATGAAACAGATGACTCTTACTGGCCTCGTTCTCATTGCCTCCTCCTAAATGAGCTCAACAGGTCGGCCTGCTGCTTCACTTTGCACCACACGAGTCACTGTCGCTCTGCCAGGACGAGTAAACCAGGAGGATTATGCAACGTGCCATCAGATGCAGAAACATTAGAGCAGAAGCAGAAATCTGACATATTTGTGCCCTCTGGATTTGCATTGCTACTGTAGGGCCTCGGGGACGCCGGGGCAGGGTGTGGAGCATTCCTCTGCTCCAACAAAGACCTCACAAGTCAGAGGAAATTAATTCCTGCATCATCAGCTGAGGAGTGATAATTCATGTCACAACCCGTCAAAATGCTTTAGTCTTTATGAGCAAAACATCTTATTTTATGAGCTACATCAGGAGAGTGATGCGGAGGAGGAAGAGAAGGATGGAGAATAAGTTAGTGTTAGTGTGGCTACGTTATCTGTGACAAGGATTCCTAATAAGATCAAATCAAAATAAAGGCACCCATCCAGTGAAAGATGTTATTTATTTAAACTGCTCGGTTTTTTATTTAAATCAAACCATAAATGATAAATTTGGACAATATTTGCTTCCAGCCACGCAGAGTCAGGATGAAATGGGACTCTCGCCTCCTCAGCTGGACTCCGCTGGTCTCTGGACGTCTCCCACGTCTCTGCTGCAACATAACCGGCAGCATTAGTCACGTATCTGGTGAGATGTCGGGTTATTTCAGGCCCGGCTGACGCAGCTGAATGCCTGATGGGTGTGTTCATGTCCCCCACTTAAACTGTGTGATCGTGTTGTCACACAGTTTCTTCTGAATGCTGAAACTTGGCCAGAATGCAGCGTTGAAAAGGGTTACCCGCAGAAGTTCAGCCCCCATGTCAGGGAAACACTTAGGAAGGAAAACTAAAATAAACAGCAACAACATCAGATATTTCTGCATGGAGAGTAAAGAGAGCAGAGGAGCCCAGTGCATCATGGGACGTCCCCAGTGGCCTCGGCCTATAGCAGCAGGCCTATGGCATAGGTTTAGTTTATTATGGATCCCTATTAGTCTGCACTGGTGAAGACTATTCTTCCTGAGATCCAGATCAATATGAATTTTAAACAAACAATAAACAAAAATACAGGTCAACAGGATTTAAATGCAGATTGTTGGATCAGGGTCACCGAGCCAGACCTGCCAGCTGTGTCACGTTGCATCTGCACACTGAAGTGCGGACTCGTCAGCTGCATACGTCACAGCGGCGCGTCAGGTACTGTCCCGATTCTAAAATGTCTGAAGGAGCCTCAGAATCCACCCTTTAAACCCGCACCAAGGATACATGCCGTGTATCCTACGTGGCCTCGCCAATCCCAGAATTCATTGTGCACAAGATCTTTTTTATTTACAAAATCAGAATGTACAAACTCTCATGAGCGGAATAACAAGGAGGAAAACCTGTACACGGTTACATCAAGAACAAAACCACTGAAAGGTGGAACAATGGACACACAAAATGGTTTGAATAAAATAAAGAAAAATAAGATATTTTGCGCACAATATACAATAAATTATAGTTACAAAGTGATGTAAAAATCAAAGTTAATTATCAAAGAATGGAGGGAAATAAAACCGAAGGGGAAGAATCAATGGGCAATTTAAAAACTCAAATAGATTTGATAATTAAGACGTCAATAGAAATATGGAATACAGAGATAGGGACTTATAAATTAGAAAGAGAGAGACAGGTTTTGAGTTGGTTTGCATGGGATTCAAGGTTTACCCGGAACACGTGACAAAGGGTTCAAGCAAAGGGCAAATAAAGGTAAAACAGTAAGAACTGAACAAGGAAAGCTGCAGAGTTTAGAAAAATTTAAAGGAGAAATTCAGACTTGGGGAACAAGATCATTATTTATACAATTAGAGACTAATTTGAAAAGGAGATAAAAAAAATGATACAGAAAATGAAATAATTGGTATTTTCAAAAAGCATATGAGGGGGAGAAATGCTCTGTACAAAGGTTTGATGACATGCAGACGTAGCTCTTCTTCTTTATATCAAAGAGAAATGGGAAGGGGAGGTGGGGGGGGGGAATAACAGAAGAAGGGTGGTATGTTATGTGTGACTGGGCCAGACTGGGAGCCAAACTGGGAGTTAGTTCCACAGAGAAGGGTGTATTGACTGCTAGACTGGGAGCTGGTTAAAACTGAATGTTCAGTCCCTTATGTCCCCCCTCATGCAGAAATGTTCAAACACAGCCCTGAGTTCTACTGTTGTTTATTTATTTATTTTTTCCATCTGATGTCACCAAACATTTAAGGGACTATTATTCGGGACGTTTTTCAGACCATATTTCTTCCTGAAAGATTCCAGTTTTCACTACTGCATCGGACAGTTCTGAACCCAGTTCTAGTAGTTTCTGCATTTCCTGAATGTTTTCTCCGCTTGATGCCAATAATGTAACATTTCTGGAACAAATGAACATCGTTTCCATGACCACAGATTGAATCTTTCCTCGTGGTTGTTTCAGAAATGAGAAGCTGCATCAGCTGTAGTTAAAAAACTTGTTGCAGCTGGATTATTAATTTTTTTTTTTTTTTTACATTTCATCTATTCCTGTGTTTGTTGGAAACATAAAAAGGGAGCCTTTGCATTGATAACAGTTCTTGTTCACTAACTTCTTGAAGATTTTTCATCAGAAAAATGATTCAGTTTTTCTTTTTCAGAGTCGTTATTTCATATGTGACACAGTTTTAGATTTTCAATCCGAAACGTAAAGGAAAAGTCTGAAAATGCCGACCTTAAACTGTGACATGTCTGCAAACAGGCAGCCACTCTGGACTTCTGAACCAGATCTCATTTGCATCTGGCAGGAATTTGCTTTATATAAGCTGAGTGAGCTCTGACAACTGGAATCAGGATTTACACGGAACGGAGACGGATGAATGAGCCGTGCTGCTTCCTCCTACCTGCACAGGTGTGTTCGGCTTTTCTGCCTGATTGGACCTTTTCAGGCTGCAGCTCGACTGATGAGAAACCGTCAGGACATGTCGGGACATGTCACGTCTCCTTGATTCTGGTGACAGAAAACAGCTCAATGTTTTCAGAAATGTAATCTGATGTCGTCCAATTATAATCTAATTAAAACACAGTCCTCATTAGTCCAGCTTAGAATAACCTGGACCTGGAAAACCTCCATCAGAACCAAAACCTCCCAGCCAATGCCCCCAGTGCATCATGGGACGTCCCCCAGCAGCCTCGGCCTCAGTGCATTGTGGGTCTGGATATAAAGTTGGAGTAGGAGCTGGACGAGGGAGACGGTCTAAAGCAGGACATCATGCTGTCTACAGCCACCACAGAAGAAGAACATCTTCCAGCTCAGTGAGGTTTAGTTCCTCCTCCAGTCCATCCAACAGCAGGTCCTCTAATGCAACACCTGGACGTCTGTGCTGCATTCAAGTGCAGCTTTTCCCCCAGACACCGGTGTTGTGAGGAGATCTGGCCACAGATGATAGGTGTGTTTTGTGGCATGAATGTGAACTGGATCAGGACGGGTTTTGCAGAGCTGTTTTTAGCAGGGCGAGCGCTCTCATGTTCAACAGCTAAATAAAAGCTTCCAGAGATGCTTGTGCTCAGCGAGGCGCTCGGGCCGGACTCAGCTGTCATCTTGGGTTAGAGTCGGGTCGGGATCAGGTGAGGTGAGAGCTGCAGGTTCTGCCTTCGGGCAGCAGCAGCAGCAGCAGGCGTGTTTGTGCGGAGTCACGGGGGCGGGGCAGGGTTACATGAGGTCGCCCTGCAACCCAGAGTCTCTGCAGAGGAGCTGCAGGAGCGGCATACGTGTGCACGTCTCCGTCTCAGGACGCAGACTGCTCAGCTGGCTGACCTGGTTCACAAGGTCCCGATAAGACCTGAACACTGAGATGATAAGAGGTCTGCAGTCCACAGATAAAACCTCCTGTCCTGGTTTGGAAAAACTGACAGATGCAGCTTTATGTTCTCAGAAGAATCTGACTTCAGGACTCGTTTCTGACTAAATCCTCTTCCTACGTATCAGAACGGACCAGGTTCCAGACACGGTGGATCCCAGAGTCCATCACGGGAAATCTGGGTTTCAGCAGCGGGCTCAGATAAACCCGGATTTCACCAGAGATCCAGAGTCCTGATCTAGATCCTGATCCAGAGTCCTGGCTCAGAATACTGATCCAGAGTCCTGATCCAGAGTCCTGACTCAGAATACTGATCCGGAGTCCTGATCCAGAGTCCTGACTCAGAATACTGATCCAGAGTCCTGATCTAGAATACTGGTCCAGAGTCCTGATCCAGATCCTGATCCAGAGTCCTGATCCAGATCCTGATCCAGAGTCCTGATCCAGAGTCCTGATCCAGAGTCCTGGCTCAGAATACCGATCCAGAGTCCTGACTCAGAATACTGATCCAGAGTCCTGACTCAGAATACTGATCCAGAGTCCTGATCCAGAGTCCTGACTCAGAATACTGATCCAGAGTCCTGACTCAGAATACCGATCCAGAGTCCTGATCCAGAGTCCCGATCCAGAGTCCTGACTCAGAATACCGATCCGGAGTCCTGACTCGGAATACTGATCCAGAGTCCTGACTCAGAATACCGATCCAGAGTCCTGATCCAGAGTCCTGGCTCAGAATACCGATCCAGAGTCCTGATCCAGAGTCCTGATCCAGAGTCCTGACTCAGAATACCGATCCGGAGTCCTGATCCAGAGTCCTGACTCAGAATACTGATCCAGAGTCCTGATCCAGAGTCCTGGCTCAGAATACTGATCCAGAGTCCTGATCCAGAGTCCTGACTCAGAATACTGATCCAGAGTCCTGATCCAGAGTCCTGACTCAGAATACTGGTCCAGAGTCCTGATCCAGAGTCCTGACTCAGAATACTGATCCAGAGTCCTGACTCAGAATACTGGTCCAGAGTCCTGATCCAGATCCTGATCCAGAGTCCTGGCTCAGAATACCGATCCAGAGTCCTGATCCAGAGTCCTGACTCAGAATACTGGTCCAGAGTCCTGATCCAGAGTCCTGGCTCAGAATACCGATCCAGAGTCCAGATCCAGAGTCCTGACTCAGAATACTGATCCAGATCCTGATCCAGATCCTGATCCAGAGTGTTGATCCAGATCCTGATCCAGAGTCCTGATCCAGAGTCCTGACTCAGAATACTGATCCAGAGTCCTGATCTGGAGTCCAGTTCAGAACCTGTAATCAAAGCAAAGGCTCTGATGGATTGTAACCCACCCCACAGCCAGGTGGACTACGAGTCAACCCACCTGGTAGCGGGGTGGACTATAACAGGACCAGCATGGACCACATGTGGTCTGAGATATTCTGGTGTACCAGTGGGGTCCTGTCACATTGTCTCTGATTGATCATGGCTACTTGGACATGCGGATGTCTCTCTGGCTGACTGGTTAGCATGCATGCGTGGTCTAAGGATCAGGATCAGGATCAGGCCCTGGTTGTGTTTTTCAGTGATGAAAGCAATTGAGACAGAATGAGGGCTGAGAGTCCTAAAAACGAGGAAGGTCTCTGCTCTGAGACATTGGAGGTGTGTCCTCTGAGGACGCTGATCGACGGGTCTCAGACTACCTAACCGGAGACGGAATATCAGGTCAAACACAGCTGAGTTTGTCTTAGATGGACAGTCGAGGACGTTTGCAGATACCGGACGTTTCCACCTCCTCCCAGCGGCGGACGGAGTCACTAACGCTGTCAACGGTGCAGCTTTGACATCCCGCTGTGACGTGTCAGAGACAGAGACGAACCAGGGCTGGCAGACCCTCTCTGTGTGTCTCTTCATCTGCGGTTAAAGTTTGTAAAACCAGCAGGTGTTTGGTTCTAAACACCGTCCCGCACAGAGATGCATGTTTGGCCCAAACATGGCCCGCATGTTCTACTGTCTCTGCTCGCTGACTTTTGGCCCCTGGTGACGGCAAAGACTTGGGGCCACGCCTGAGTCCACATCTGGCCCACATGCCACACATTTTCATCTCAACCTTAACTTTGACAGGACAGGAGGCAAATCTGGGCGTTTAAAGCAGAATGAAATCAGACTGGTTCTGTTTCCTTTAAGTTAATGATCGCATTGAAACGAAGTCTGGCTCTGAGTTGCTATACGATCAATAAGATCAATACCAAAGTAACGACTGGCTCACATGTTGCCGCTGTGCTCATCTGCAACCGTTCAGGTCAACAGTTTAGAAAAATCCATTATTTATTTACCATGACATGTGTTCGTTAGCTAACTGGTGGCCAGTCGTGGCAGACCCCGCTGTGGTGATGTCTTATTCAGCTGTGTCTCCCCCCTCCGTCATGTCCACATGTCCACATGCAGCAGCTTATCTCTGCAGTAAGTGGTTGGAATGATGGAATCAGCCTGCAGGAAAAGGTCAATTTCTGCTGTAAGGTTATAATGGAACCAACAAAACATCTTACAGATTTTTTCAGTTGCTAACAGTCTAAAATAGGGCTGGACGATATAGAAAAAAAGATTATCGATTAAAAAAAAAAATCTGTATTGATAGATATTTATAAAAAAAAAAAAAGGAAAAAAAAAAGCCATTATAAAAATAAAAGCCATTTTAGGTGCAGCCCTGGCCATTTAAAGTTGTACTTCCGTGGTCATTTCATTGATATTTCTGTGTTCTCCATTATTATTGAATGCATTCTGCATCGTTTCTGTTTAAAAAAACCTTCTGGTTGCTTAGTATCCAGCTGTATTTGTATACTAGAAGAGAGGCTTGTGGTCCAACGGCAGGCTTTTCCGGGTCCTTCTCATGAATTTCCGTCTGATTGGCTGCCTGCCATCAGTGTATGAAGGAAGCTCCGCCCTCCGCTCTTATTTTGCTACAGACAGGAAATAGAGCCGACAAACAAGTTTGTTCCGCCATGCTAACAAACAGTTAGCTAATTAGCTTCTCAACTCCGAAGCTACAGTCGTGCCGTCTTTACTTCTAGTGTGTAGTGGAGGGTTACCTGCCTTCCAATGGACAGATAGAAACCCCACGTGGGACACGCTATTTGCAATGTGACGTAGAAGTGCAAGGCTGTTCCCGATTCGCTCTTTTCTTCGTATTGTTTCTCTGATGAGGAAGAACAGCCGACTGGGGGGAACGCAACGCTAGCAAGTCAGCATGTGTAAGTAAACAAGGGGAAACCCTCCGTATTTCAGAAGGAGCAAGTTAAACGGGTTTTCAGTGGAAGGAGGCCTTTAAATGGGAAGTTCGTTTTTTTTTTTCAACCGGGACCCATTTTCTAGCATGAAATCCGTTCATTTCCTCACCCAGACAGTTTTGGTGTATTTTGAATTTCTTCATGAGATATTTAGATCCACTCCTGATCAGTGTTATGTCCAATATAATGGAAGTGATGGGGCAACCTTGCGCAACCTTTAAATAAGGCATTTTCTGCCACAAACTCCTTCATTTCACCAATGTTTTGTTACGAAACATTAGTCAGACCCCCTGTGAGCTCGAAGCAGCTTTTTTGTGGTGATTTGTCCTTTTATTTAACATATGCTGATCAGGAGTGGATCTAAATATCTCCCGAAGGAATTCAAGTTGCACCAAAACTGTCTGGGTGAGTGAATGAATGTATTTCATGCTAGAAAATAGATCCAGATTGAAAAAAACAAACTTCCCCTTTAAGCTTTTGCTGAATGACCTACTCATAATAAACATCACACTAACACTGAATTCCAATTCAGCCTTGGCCTGGGTCTGCGTTTGTGATTGGTTGGCAGAAGTAGTGATTGTAGTATCATGCTACCCGATAGGCTACAGCAGAAAACTGTGTTTCTATATTGAACTTTTATTGACCCTCTTTTTTTTCTATTGAAAAAACCTCTATTGATCGATATATATCAATATTGAATAATCGTCCAGCCCTAGTCTAAAATGACAACCAGAAAACAATTAATTTAACTGACATGCAGAAGGCAAAACCTCTCTTGAGGTCGCCAAAACTCTAAACTCATTTTCTGCTTTACACACTTTGCACTTGAAAATGTCACTTTTTAAATGCACTGGAAACGGTTCCCTCCATGAGACACGACAATCTGACATCAAGCCACATGTTTGCAAAACCAAAGACTGAAAAAAATGGATGTAGTATCCGATCAGGTCTGAAGGGATGAAAGTGAAGCCAGTTAGGCGATTCCCATCGTCGCTATCTTGCCTATCATGATTGTCGTCACTCCCGGAAAATACTAAAATGGGCAAGCACAGCCTCGGGGCAAATGATTGACAGCAAATGTACTCTGGGCTACATGTTAACCGAGCTAACTCGAAAGTAACCGGAGCTAATGAATATTAGCTTCCTAAGCGGTGGGGAGAAGGTAAGGCATGTTTGGGCTTACTGTTAAAAACCACCATTTTGCTACTCTGCAGCAGACTGAGACCTAGCCGAGAGCGAACAAGAAGCTAACTGGCCGAAGGGCAGCATCCGGTCTGCCGCATGTCAATCAAAAGGACTCGCCCCTAATTATGTGTAATTTCAAATAAAATAACATCTAAATGGATGATTTATGAAAAAAAATTCACCCCCTCACAGTTGATATGAGGGTAAACTTGACCTATTAAAATGATGTTGTGAACCAGGCTGTGAACATGTTTATTCTGCTGTAAAAATGTTTATTCTGCTGTAAACATGTTTATTTCTGCTGTAAACGTGTTTATTTCTGCTGTGAAGTTGGTGTTTTTAACATGGGAGACTATGGGGATTTGCACAGTCTTGCAGCCCCTAGCAGATCAAGGGAAAACTACAAAAACTACTACTTCTTCCAGTAGCGTCATAGTTGGCCACCGGAGGTTGCAGCTTGGGCCAGACCCAGGTGAGCCTAGACCCAGGTGAGGTCAGACCCAGGTGAGGTCAGACCCAGGTGAGGTCAAACCCAGGTAAGGTCAGACCCAGGTAAGGTCAGACCCAGGTGAGGCTAGACCCAGGTGAGGTCAGACCCAGGTGAGGTCAGACCCAGGTAAGGTCAGACCCAGGTAAGGTCAGACCCAGGTAAGGTCAGACCCAGGTAAGGTCAGACCCAGGTGAGGCTAGACCCAGGTGAGGTCAGACCCAGGTGAGGTCAGACCCAGGTGAGGTCAGACCCAGGTAAGGTCAGACCCAGGTAAGGTCAGACCCAGGTGAGCCTAGACCCAGGTGAGGTCAGACCCAGGTGAGGTCAGACCCAGGTGAGCCTAGACCCAGGTAAGGTCAGACCCAGGTGAGCCTAGACCCAGGTGAGGTCAGACCCAGGTGAGGTCAGACCCAGGTGAGGCTAGACCCAGGTGAGGTCAGACCCAGGTGAGGTCAGACCCAGGTGAGGTCAGACCCAGGTGAGCCTAGCCCCAGGTAAGGTCAGACCCAGGTGAGGTCAGACCCAGGTGAGGTCAGACCCAGGTGAGCCTAGACCCAGGTAAGGTCAGACCCAGGTGAGTCTAGACCCAGGTGAGGTCAGACCCAGGTGAGGTCAGACCCAGGTGAGGTCAGACCCAGGTGAGGTCAGACCCAGGTGAGCCTAGACCCAGGTAAGGTCAGACCCAGGTGAGCCTAGACCCAGATGAGGTCAGACCCAGGTGAGGTCAGACCCAGGTGAGGCTAGACCCAGGTGAGGTCAGACCCAGGTGAGCCTAGACCCAGGTGAGGGGTCAGACCCAGGTGAGGTCAGACCCAGGTAAGGTCAGACCCAGGTGAGGTCAGACCCAGGTAAGGTCAGACCCAGGTGAGGTCAGACCCAGGTGAGGTCAGACCCAGGTGAGGTCAGACCCAGGTGAGGTCAGACCCAGGTGAGCCTAGACCCAGGTGAGGTCAGACCCAGGTGAGGTCAGACCCAGGTGAGGCTAGACCCAGGTGAGGTCAGACCCAGGTGAGCCTAGACCCAGGTGAGGTCAGACCCAGGTGAGGTCAGACCCAGGTAAGGTCAGACCCAGGTGAGGTCAGACCCAGGTAAGGTCAGACCCAGGTGAGGTCAGACCCAGGTGAGGTCAGACCCAGGTGAGGTCAGACCCAGGTAAGGTCAGACCCAGGTGAGGTCAGACCCAGATGAGGTCAGACCCAGGTGAGGTCAGACCCAGATGAGGTCAGACCCAGGTGAGGTCAGACCCAGGTGAGGTCAGACCCAGGTGAGGTCAGACCCAGGTGAGTCTAGACCCAGGTGAGGTCAGACCCAGATGAGGTCAGACCCAGGTGAGGTCAGACCCAGGTGAGCCTAGACCCAGGTGAGGTCAGACCCAGGTGAGGTCAGACCCAGGTGAGCCTAGACCCAGGTGAGGTCAGACCCAGGTGAGGTCAGACCCAGGTGAGGCTAGACCCAGGTGAGGTCAGACCCAGGTGAGGTCAGACCCACGTGTGCAGCAACATACCATCTTGTTTCTTCAGCCTATTTTTTCTCTGTATTTTTCCTCACATTTTTCTGCATTTTTCATTAGTTTTGTCTTTTTCATAAATTAGTTTGCTCGAATGTAACGCAGTCGACTGTTGATAAGTTGCGGATGAAATACTGGAATTGGCTTCAGATTATTTCCAGATAAATCAGCAGTTTGACTGATGTGATGACTTCCTGAGCTTTCCCTTCTCGCGCCTGTGATAACAGGTGCTCGGTGTTTGTTGTCTTCTCTCCCAGCAACGCAGGTAGCGTGGATTTATTTGCTCCGAGGTCACTCTGGTTGTGTTATAGGGAGACCTGTTACATGTGCATGTGCTGTCTCTGAAGGTTTTAGTCTGTTTCTATTCCTGCACGTGTTAGATGTGAAACGATGACATGCTGTGCTGTTTGAGTATTTAAACGGCATCTGAACGATGAGACAGCTACTGTTGGATGTCCGATACCAGGTCATGGCCAGCAGAGCGTCTGGTAGCAGCCAAAACTCAGAGAGACGGACCACCAGCCTCCGAGAGGAAAGATAAAAGCTTATCTTCATCATCAAGATAAAGGTTTCTGGTTGGCTGAAGGCTTCCAAGTCAATCGGACTTACTGTTTACATGAAGGCTGGATTTTCTTTTTTCTTTTAAGCCTCTGATGCATGAATTCTTTTTAAAAATACTCTAAACTTCACATGTTCACTACAACTCCCTTTTGCCAGGCAACAACTATTTACACTTCATCGTTGACTTCAAGGAAGCTGGACTAGAAACCATCATGTAGACTGGAAATGAAAACAAGATATGTTGAAGTTTGAAAATAAAGACATGATGTCTGGTCATTAGAGCCCATTACAGATAAGTTTTTAACCAAATCAGGTTTCATCAAACAGATGATGGACGGATGGCCAGACGGACGCATGGATGGACACATGGATGGACACATGGATGGACACATGTATGGACGGATGAATGGACGGAAGTATGGACAGATCCATGGATGGATAGAAGGATGCATGGAAGGACGCATGGATGGACACATAGATGGATGGATTGATGTGTGGATGTCCCATCACCACGTCCCTGGCCAAGAAAGCCCAACAGCGACTCTACTTCCTGCGGAAACTGAGAAGAGCATGAGCCCCGTCCCCCATCATGCACTCCTTCTACAGGGGCACCATGGAGAGCATCCTGACCAGCAGCATCACCGTGTGGTACGGAGCCTGCACCGCATCCTGCCGCAAGACCCTGCAGCGCACCGTGAAAGCAGCTGGGAAGATCCTCGGTGTCCCCCTCCCCTCTCTATTGGACATTTACCACTCCCGCCTCACCTGCAGAGCCACCAGGATCGCAGGTGACCCCACCCACCCTGCTGCTGTCAGGGAGGAGGCTGCAGAGTCTCCGGGCCAGAACCAGAACCAGCAGGCTCAGAGACAGCTTTTTCCACCAGGCAATGAGGACACTCAACTGCCTCCGTGACCCCCCACCACACACACACAAACTCCTCTACCTCAGGTCTGCCCACCTCACCTTATCATCACCATGGCACCAGTACAACACTGCAGAACATTGTACTAAATGGCACTACTACATGTTGCACTATTGTCCATCAGGACTGCTACAGTTTACTCTGCCATATGCATTATTGCACTATTGCCACTGCACTGTTAAGCCCCGTTTCCACCAGCGGGTCTGGGTCGGGTCGGGCCGGATCGGTCCACGTTTTTTTGCGTCTCCACAGATAAAAACTGGGACGGGAACCCTCATATCCGACCCGACCCGGACTACTTTTTTGGCACCCTTCGGTAGGGGTACTGATCTAACCGATCCGGACCAAAGAGGTGGAGCTAACACAGCAATCAGCTGATTCATTGAAAAATCCGCCACTTCCCGCGTGACCCAGCGTAAAAACAAAGCCGGGGTGACTCCTTTCTGTTTCTGTCACGTGTGGCGCCGGTGTTTTGGTTAAACGGCGTTACACGGCGATGATGTCACACAATCACGTAGCAGCGCTGTCCAGCTAATTCTCCGCCTCCAGAATAAGGGTACAGGTTGCTGTGGGGACACAGCGTGAAATCAACACATCCGTACCCAAACCCACCCGATCCGGCCTGGCCCGTCCCGACCTGACCCAGATCCGCGGGTGGAAACGAGGCTTTACATTGCTAAAAACTTACTGTTAATGTACAGTTACATCATTTACATTGACTATTTGCACTATTATCCCCTATTACTGTACTGTTACTGTTACTGGACACCTCGAGTTTCTGTCTGTATCCGCCCACTTTTAGCCACATTTCACTTTAGTTTTGTTCCCTCATGCATTCATTCAGTCGGCCGGCAAGTTTGGCCAACCATATGTGACAGTTAAGGGTCCTGCCTCTGTCTCTGAGAGATAATCTGCCCTGACTATCACCTGCTATGGCTGTCTTTGGCTGAATGGTGAGACTGGATGTCTGCCACTCAGTAAACTGAGGTTTAAATCTAAGTGGGACCTTTTTTATATCATCATACGTAATCTTGCTCTCCCGTCAATGCAGATATTGTATAATATAATTTGCATAAAGTGGGAGATGCAGGACATTTGAGCAATGAGATGGTTAGATTTCATCTTAACGCTGCCAACAATGCACCTGATGCCCAAAGTTGGACGCTGGGTTGCTAAAAAGTCAGACGCTGATTTCCAGCGTCTGACTAACGCGCTTCAAGGGCGTCGGGAGGAGCCTCTCCTGTTTTTTTTCCTTTCACCAGTCTGCATCATGGCAGATGCAGTAGAGAGAGCGGTTCGGCGTTATGTGATAACGTCGTTGTAGGGCATCCCTGCTCGGTGTCTGGGTTCACCAGATAATTCGAGGAGTTCTGAGTGTGATGGGTTTCACCATTTACTCCAGGAGCTGCACACTGACGAGGGGCGCTTTCAGCTTTCTGATCCGGCCCAGTTTAACGACCAGCTGTCCCGATGCGAGACAGCACTATAAGCCCAGTAAACCCAATCAGCACAGCAGGTCATCAAACCACCGTTTAGAAACCGGGACCGGACTCAGATTATTCTCCACTGTCTTCAGAGAGAGAAGAGGTTCCCCTGGTTCTTCTTGGTGTTTCCAGTCCTGTCATAAAATGTGTGTCTGTGTCATGACATTGAGTCGCTCTGATTGGTTGACGCCCCGCGTCAAGACGCCAAAGTTCAGATTTTCCACCTCCGGTGTTTGACGCCCTTGACATGGGTTACGCTGGTCGAACGCTCAAAATCTCCAAACTTGACGTAACGCCTCCAGATGCGCCGCATGCGATGCACGTAACGTGCCGCAGGATTTTCGATGCCTCCTGGACGCATGTCGGCCATTGACCTTGCATGTAAACCTGACGCCCTTGACGCCCAAATCACGTTTGGTGTGTACGCACCGTAGTTCCATTCAATGGTGGACCCAACCCTGCCTCTGTGTCCCTGTTACCATGGTGACTCGTTGAATGGGGGCCCCCATTGATGCTGGCTTTTTGTTCTGGTGGTGCATGTGTTAAATCCCGGGTTGAACTACCCTGAGTTGATTAAACCAACTCAGATCAGCTGTTCTGGAACCAAAAACTCAGAGTTTCCTGAGTAGATCAGCTCAGAGTTCAGGGTTAGACTCAAGAGTCTGTTGAACCTGCTTTGTGAAACGGACCTCAGATGTCACACTCCGGTCCTCCAGGGTCTGATCATGATCCTGCAGGTTTTCCTCCTTCCCTTCTCCAACAGATCTCGCCCAGAAGATGTTGCATCCATTCAATAACAACAAAAATCAAAATAAACCATTTGTTTGTGTCTCTCTGAAGCTGCATTTTATGTGGCATTTGTTCATTTTGTCTCCACTTCCTGGTAGATCAAATTAATTAAATTGACCTTTTTGTCTGATTTCCATCAGCTTCTGTTTGTCTTCATGGTTTCACTGAGTCACACATTTGTTTTTATCCTTTTTCTGGTTTAATCCTGTAATATTGTCTAGAAACTGATGACTTTGCACATTTTATTATTTTTTCAGAATTTCTTTACATAAATTTCTGTGAGTCTCTGGAAGTGAGCAGGGTCTGCTGAAGAGTTTCCTGCAGAAGTTCAGGTTTCTTCTGTCTGTGCTGCTCGCTGATCAGCAGATAGAAAATAATCCAGGTGAATCCCAGCCCGGAGCGGAGGGATTCTCTCATTCTCAAAATGAAGGAACACATGGAAAGGATCCCAGCTGCTTCCTCTGGCTCTCCTTCACCCACCTCAGCTCTGCTGGCTCTCCACTGCTTTTGCTAAATAGGCTCATACAGAACCTTTGAGCTGTAAATGTCTTAAAAGAAATCCACGTCATGTGACTGCCATCAGCCAATCACAATGACCGATTGGCTCGTGGCTACGTGATCCTGAAAAGGCTGGGTCATCAGTATCAGACGGTCTGTCTCTGCCTCTCAGACGTGTCCTCATGTGGGAGACTTCATGTCTCAGATAACTCAGAGGAAGAGTTGATGTCCTGCTTGGACAGAAATGCTTGTCCATGGTTCCCCTCGTCCTCTAATCGTTGCACTGTGTTAAACACTGGGACCACGGGAGGATGTTGGAGGACTTCTGTCCATGTCCATGAAACCAAAATGAGCTCAATGCATGGACCAGTTTCTGACATGACCTCTTCTCTCTAAACTAAACTTTTTCTATTTGCTCTCAAGGATTCCTTCTTGCTCCATCAATGGATGGACAGATGGATGGATGGACAGATGGAAGAATACATATATACTGTATATATATATACAGCGGGGCAAAAAGTATTAAACACGCCAGTTTTTTTGTTTTTTTTTTACAGAAAATAATTTTCTAGTTGAGCAATTGACATGAAATTTTCACCAGATGTCGGCAACAACCCATGTAATGCACACATACAAAAAAAATCCTAACATCTATGTCCATAAATGAAGTCATGTGTAATATAGTGAAATGACACAGGGAATAAGTATTGAATACATGAAGAAATGGAGGACAAAAAGATGTGAAAGCCAAGAAAGCAGCTGGAGTCTGTCAGTATTTAGAAAGTAATCCTGTCCTCTATCAGAGCAAAGTAATATCAGCTGCTTTAGTCCTGATTGATGCCTTTAAAAAGGTTTCTCATCACCAAGGTGTCAGACAAGAAGCATTGCATGATGGGTAAAAGCAAAGAGCTGTCTAAAGACATACACAACCTTATTATTGCAAACACACTGAAGGCATTGGTTCCAGGTGCATTTGTAAACTTGTGAAAGTTCCAGTGAGCACCATTGGGACCATCATCCGGAAGTGGAAAGAACACGGCATGGTCATAAAGTGGCCACGGCCAGGTGCTCCTCACAAGATTTCAGACAGAGGAGTCAGAACAATCATCAGAAAGGTTCTCCAACAGCCCAGGACCACTCGTGGAGAGCTTCCAGAAAGACCTGGAACCAGCAGCTACAGTTGTTTCAGAGAAAACAAGAAGGAATGCACTCAACCGCCATGGCCTTCATGCACGCACACCACGCAAGACTCCATTTCTGAAGAAGAAGCAGGTTGATGCTGGTTTCAGCAAGACGACCATCCCACCACACAGCCAAGAAACACTCACCTGCTTTAAGAAGAAGAAGATAAAGCTGCGAGAACTGACCAGTTAATTGAATCCAATTGAAAATCTGTGGAAAGAACTGAAGGCTTTTGTGTGGAAGAATGGGCCAAAATCACACCTGAGCAACGTATTCCAGGTTTCTCCATAGAGGAGGCGTCTGGAGGCTGAAATCACCAACATAGGTTTTTGCACTAAGTAGTAAATAAATTTCAGTAATCGTATTCAATACTTATTCCCTGTGTCATTTCACTATATTACACATAATTTATAGACATAAATGTTAGGATTTCTTTGTATGTGTGCATTACTTGGGTTGTTTGGTTGAAATTTGGTGAAAATTTCATGTGAATAGCTCTACTAGAAATATATTTCTGAGAAAAATGTTGAGGTGTTCAATACTATATTTCCCTCGCTGTATATACAATATATATATATATATATATATATATATATATATATGTATATATGTTTCAGAGACACTTCTGAGAGGACAGGACTGTCAACCTAGCAACCCTCATGATGGTTGGTTAGATAATCACCCCCCCATGTCACCTTTGCGACCCCGATGGCCCACACGATGGTGGAGGTGAATCAGCAGCATAAACATGAGCTGAACTGGTGTCTACTGACCCCACAGGTGGCTGAACACCTGAGACTGAGGAGGAGGAAGGAAAACACCCGAGTCTGGACTTCAGATAATATCTGCTGATCAGAAACAGCTGGGATCAACAGAGCTGATGTCTGCGGTTGTTTGCTGGTCTTTATGTAACATATGAGGAAATACTTCATAACCATTAATGATTAATTGGCAGTTTGTTTACTCTCACCCAGTGCAGGACTCCACCAACACCCCCCTGAATTAGATTTTTTCCATGACGTGTTATAAGATTCTGGTTGCAAACATCCGCAGCTGATAAAGTTAGTGGCGCCGATGGAGACCAGGACACGCTCAACGCCACGCCAGAAACGTCTGGAAAAATCTGGAACCTTTAAAGAAAAAGGACGAAAAACTGCTTCTCACCCCTTAAGCCCTGTTATCCCCGTTGCTTGGGGCAACCAGGTTCTATCAGTGTGCTTGTATAAATATACAGGTTATAAATCCACATAACCAGAAGTATGTTAGTTAAAATCTCAACACAAACAAAACAATTCACAGCACAAGCACTTAGAAAAATGAGAATGAGCAAACGAAGCTTTACGGGTTAAAATGCAGGACCTGGGCCTGCATGGCGGGGTTGTTGTGGACAGCTTCATCACATGTGGAGTCAGGGGGTGGTAACCTGGTGGAGACCTGACCTGTGTGATGATTGTATCAGCTCACATAGTTTTGTTCATGTGTTGAAAACTGCATGAACGTCTCTGGAGAAAGTGTAAAAAACTGCATTAACTCTTAAAACTCCACCACATCTCCAAGGTCCAGCTCATCTATCATCATCACTGTCTCAGGAATGGTAGTGTGTTACTGTGAGGTAAACTGTGATGGACAGTTTCCCTTTTAGGTGATCTACGGAATTTTTCCACCATTTCTTTCCGGTCCAGGAAGTTTACAATCCAGCCACTAAATGTGGTGTTTATCCAGAGACTCTATCTGGCAAACCCACAATGATCCATCATAACACCATTATTTATCCCATTTACATCATAAAAACATCACTATCACTACTACAGTATGTTGCTAAGAGACCTCTATTTAGACCTGGAAATGATGATGAAGACACTTCCTGTCAAACTTTCCACCAATCAGAGAGCTTAAATTGACGGTAACAATCAGGAGCAGCCAAAGATCAACAAGTGACTAGAAAGTTCTATGTGTGTCTGAAAAAAGGGAAAATAATGGTCCTCTATGCTGGAATAAAGAAAGAAGAGCTTTCTGATGCAGCTGTGAGGATAGAAGGTAAATAGAAGCAGAAATAACTGGAGATGAGGAAAAAGCGGAAACATGGAAATAATTTCTGTTGTGTGTTTGTTTCAATGCCTGAAAGCCGAGATGGAGAGATGATATGCAGATGAGAAAAGGCTTCACTGTTGATCTGGGTGGTATTTTTAACGGTGCATACACACCAAACACGATTTGGGCGTCAGGTTTACATGCAAAGTTAATGACCGACACGCGTCGAGGAGGCGTCGAAAACCCTGCGGCGCGTTTCGCACATCGGGCGCGACATGTCTAGGCACATTACATGCGTTTTGCACGGCGAGTTTTGAGATTTTGAGCGTTTGACACCCGTTACGCGTGTCACGGGCGGCAGACGGCGGAGTTGGAAAATCGGAACTTTGGCGTCTTGTCACGGGGTGTTAACCAATCAGAGCGACTCAATGTCATGACGCAGACACACATTTTCTGACAGGACGGGAAACACCCAGAAGAGCCGGGGAATCTTCTCTCTCTCTGAAGACAGAGGAGGATAAACTGTGATCTGTGTCTGGTCTCGGTGTCTGAACGGAGGTTTGATGACCTGCTGTCCTGATGGGATGTAATGGGTTTATAATGCTGCCCCGCATCGGGACAGCGGGTTGTTCAACCGGGCCGGATCAAACGGCTGAAAGCGCCCCTCATCAGCGCGCAGCTCCTGGAGTAAATGATGAAACTCATCACACTTAGAACACCTGGAATCATCTGGTGAACTGGACAGAGCGGAGATGCCACGACATTCCCTAGCTTTATTTATTTATCACATAAAGATGAGCCCTTCTCTCTACTGCATCTGTCAAGGTTGCAGACAGACCGGTGACAGGAACAAGAAAAAGGAGGGGCTCCTCCCGCGACGCGTTGAGCGCGGCTTGGCTGGACATCCTTCGCCGTGCGTCAGGGGCATCAAGACGCTGGAAATCAAGTGTCTGACTTTTTAGCGACCCAGCGTCCAACTTTAGGCATCAGGTTTGGTGTGTACGCAGCGTTACAGAGCAGCTGCCCCGTCTCTCCCATTATAAGGATGTACACCAGAGAGCGACTCAACAAAATATCATATGAAGGAGTCAAAGTGATACAGAAATTTCCCTGGTGAGTATGTGCACATATCTCCTAGAAATAAGGTCCAGGTTGAGGCTTTAAGGCTATTTTGGCATCTTTGCTCTCAGAGCAGAATATAGTTGTACCTTCCAAAATATGAAAGATACAACCTCACAGTTGTCTGCATAGATCGGTATCGGTCGATATCGGATATTGGAAATTCAAGGTGCGTTCACACTGGAGAGTTTGGTCCACTTTAAATGGACCGTGGTCTGATTCCACGGATAGTCTGTTTCGTTTGATGCAGTCTGAACATCAACCGTACTCTGGTGCGCACCAAAGAAGCAGAATCTGGTCTGCCTGAAAGCCGGGGGTGTAGGTTCACTTGCAAACGGACTATCGGACTATCCAGCCCAGAGACACCCAGAAAAAGAAAAAGAAGTAGGAGGAAGTGAGGTAGATTATCGTTTGGGTCGGAGGGAAACCAAAGCAAACTGCGGGTTTTTGAAGAAGCCGAGGTCAAAACAACAATGTAGAACAACAGGAAAATGCGTAGACAGAGATGGAGTAGCCTGATAATAAGAAGCAGAAAGATTTCCACTTCAATCACAGAGTCCTTCCTGCTTTTTCATCGTTGATCAGTGGTTATGTTGGGAAGCGTCCCCCCCTGGCGGGCAGTTGTTTAACTATGGTGGTTGAACCAAGGGGCAAACTCCGCTGAAAAGGTGTAAAACCAGGAAGTGAAGTTTTTAATCGTAAATGTTTCTTGATCCACTAGAGGTTCCAAAACAGAGCAAATCCCCACAGACTCCCATGTTAAAAAGACCAACTTAACAGCAGAAATAAACATGTTTACAACAGAAATAAACATGTTTACAGTCTGGTTTAAAAAGTCATTTTAGGTCAAGCTTACCTTCATGTCAACTGTGAGAGGGTGAATTTTTTTATAATACATCCGTTTAGATGTTATTAGGCTCGAGCACCGAAGGCGGTGCGAAAGCCTATTGTATTCCTCCCGTTTATTATTATTATTATTTATTATTATTATTATTAGGCTCGAGCACCGAAGGCGGTGCGAAGGCCTATTGGAACTCTAGCGTTTTTTCTTATTAGGCTCGAGCACCGAAGGCGGTGCGAAAGCCTATTGAAACCCTCCCGTTTCTTATTATTATTCTTCTTCTCCCGCCACTTTAAGTGCATTTTTGGGGGTCTGAACATGCTCAAAAACTCACCAAATTTTGCGTACCCCCCCAAGGGAATGTGTAAAATTACGTATTTTGGGGTGCTCGGGCATGTTCGGGTGAAATTGTGCGACAGCGCCACCTATTTTGAATGCCCCGCCACTGCATCCCATCAATCTTCATGAAAATTGGTGCACGTGTTCTACATGCCATGGCGAACAGAAAATCCTCTTGGAGCATATTTGTATAACCTACAGGAAGTCGGCCATTTTGGGTCAAAGTTGACGTTTTTGCAAAATTTGGGATTTTACACACCTCGCATTTGAACGAACTTGTCCTAGGGCTTTTATTGTACGGCCACCAAAATCGGTCAGGATGTTCAGAAGGAGTAGACGAACCAAAGTTATCAAAAGAATTTTGATACGACAAAGTGCGTAGAGTGGGCGGGGCCTCAAAGTTGGATGTTTGATTTTTGATGTCAACGCTTGAATCAAATTGATATAACTCCCACATACAATGAGATATCTGAACCAAAACTCTTGGGTGAGTTGCTACTATGACCCTGAACAAATCTAAATGTTAATATTTTGATTACATGATAGCCCCGCCCCCTGGTGACAGGAAGTCATATGTTTTACTTGGGCATCCATTTCTCTGACATTTTGGACACAAGCAGCTCCAAACTCCTTCAGAGGGCAGAAAACATGTTGATGATGACTTCCATTGAAACTCATCTGTCTACGCAAAAGGGCGCGGTCATGGCGGCACGGCGAACTTCGATGTGACGCCATGACCACTAAAATGGTCATAACTTGAAAATGAAAACAGATAATGACATGAAATTCAATGACCAAGTAGGCAATTGCAATATCTACGTCTGTGACGATTTTGGAAAAATTCCAACTCTAGGGGGCGCTACAATTGAGAGTAGTTTATAGCGCCAAAACGGCTGCACGGATATGCACCAAATTCACTACATATATCCAC
The DNA here is from genome assembly GCA_023101725.1 of Atherinomorus stipes. NCBI lineage: Eukaryota > Metazoa > Chordata > Actinopteri > Atheriniformes > Atherinidae > Atherinomorus > Atherinomorus stipes. The sequence goes on along the minus strand of JALJCO010012884.1, from coordinate 15,819 downwards.
ATAGACATCCTGAACAGAATCCTAGATTATAGTTATGATTGTCAAAAGTGGGCGGGACTTATGAGCAAAAGAATGTGGCCACGCCTCCAAATTTCAGAAAATGATGAAAAATCAGCCGTTTGTCCTACAGAGCTAAGATTTGGAGGATATATTCACTGAATCCTCCTGAACATTTCACTCACTGGGAGTTATGTTCTACAGAAAAGTCGCACACTCTACTTTTTCACAAGTATGCAAATTAGCTCAACATGTGGATCTCTGTAATGGATTACTCAATTCCCACCAAAATTGCAACAATGATAGTCTCAATAGGCCTTGTGAAGTATCTTGCGTTTGAACAAGTTTGATCAAAGTATTGATTTTTAAGAATTATTTATACTTTCTCATTACATGCAAGAAATGTTTAACAATTTTTAAATCTGAAATTTTTTAAGTTGACATGAACCAAAAAAATTCATAGCATTGCCAACACTATTCTGATCATGTAGGAATATTTCCATGATTTTTAGACCAACTTTCTATTTTTAATGAATATTTTTCAATTTTTCGATGCTTCATCCACTTCTAAAAAAGGGAGGTCTTTTGGGGGTCTGAACATGTTCAAAAACTCACCAAATTTTGGCTACCCCCCCAATGGAATGTGGAAATTTACATATTATGGGGTGTTTGGGCATGTTCGGGGCAAAATCGCGAAACAGCGCCACCTATTTTGGCTGCCCCGCCACTGCATCCTATCAATCTTTATGAAAATAAATACACATGTTCTACATGCCAGGGCAAACAAAAAATCCTCTTGGAGCATATTTTTAAAATGTACAGGAAGTCGGCCATTTTGGGTCAAATTCGCCATTTTGGCGTTTTACTCACCTCGCATTTGAACGAACTTGTCCTAGGGTTTTAATGGTAGGGCCACCAAAATCGGTCAGAATGTTCCCAAGGCATGTGTCATCAAAAGTTATCAAAAGATTTTTGATAAGTCAAAGCATGTGGACTGGGCGGGGCCTGAAAGTTTGATGTCTCGCCATGAAAAATCAATCTCATATAACTCCCCCATAAAATGAGATATCTGAACCAAAACTCTTGAGTGAGATGTCAATATGACCTTGAACACATAAACATGTCAATATTTTCAATATGTCATAGCCCCGCCCCCTTGTTACAGTCACCATTTTGGCATTACGTCACCACGCATTTGAACGAACTTGTCCTAGGGTGTTTACCGTACGGCCACCAAAATCGGTCAGGATGTTCCCAAGGATTGTGTGATCAAAAGTTATCAAAAGCTTTTTGATAGGACAAAGCATGTGGCATTGGCGGGGCCTCAAAGTTGGCCCTCTCACCATGGAACACAATGCGCCTTAGCTCCGCCTCCTGGTGACAGGAACTGCTGTTTTTCTTAATTTTACTGGCTCACCTTAACAAGCAAGTCAACACCTTTCAGGAGCCATTACAGTTGGCATATTGTCATGGGCTTGGAGTTGAAGACGCCATCATCTTCCTGCTTCAGAATGCCCCCTCTCATCTGGACCAGTCAGGCAGCACTTTGAGGGTCATGTTCTTTGATTTTTCAAGTGCCTTTAATTCTATTCTGCCTGCATTACTATGTGAGAAGCTCCATACCTTCCAAGGTGGATCTCACAACCACCTGGATTTATGACTACCTAACAAACAGACCACAGTTTGTGAGACTGAAAGGTTGTGTGTCTGAGATGGTGATCAGCAGCACTGGAGCACCACAAGGAACTGTACTCTCACCATTCCTCTTCACACTGTACACCTCAGACTTCCAGTACAACTCTGATCCTGTCATCTGCAGAAATACTCTGATGACTCTGCAGTTGTGGGGTGTATGAGAAATTAACAAGAAGCAGAGTACACGGAACTGGTCAGTCAGTTTGTGAAATGGTAACAATCATCTCATCTTAAATACCAGCAAGACTAAAGAGATGATTGTTGACTTCAGGAGCAGCAAGAATAAGCAGCATAGTCCTGTCTACATCCTGGAAAAGGAGGTGGACATGAAGAAGAACAACAAGTGCCTTAGAGTTCAGCTGGACAACAGACTAGACTGGAAATGCAACACTGACTACATGTACAAGAAAGGTCAGAGCAGACTCTACTTCTTAAGGAAGCTGAGATCATTCAACACTACAGTCTAAACCTCAGGTGTATTTGCCAAATGTAACCATGGTGAATGTGGCCCCAACTCCATGCCAACAGAAAGTAGCTCAAAATAACAAATAAAAGGTTGATCTCTACCAAACTTGCAGCAGATTCTGAACTCATTTACATGGACATGTGTTGGATAAGTTTTAGGGATGTGACATCGATCCTGTCTTCAGATCATTCGATCATGGACACTGTGAATCGCCGAGAGATGATGTGATCACCTGAGAGACCGTGCACAGTTATGCCATCATCGTCATCGTCATCAAAAAAAATGATCTGGTGATTTTGCATTACATCTGACTGAGCCTCCTCTTGGAAAATCATTTCCACTATATGCTCCTTGTTTGAAGTGACAACAATGTTGGCAGCTGTAAACACTCACTTATTTACTTGGTCTGCGTGAAAAATAGAAGTGTCTGTTGCTCAGAATTTAATTTTGGTTTGGTAATTTTTGAGGAGTATTTCATTTACACTGATCTCTTGAGTTAACTAAGTAATTCTTCAAATAAATGCGTGAATTAATTCTTTTGTGACTAAAAAGAAAGATAATATAGCAAACTACAGTAATTGTGATGCAGGGAGTGTTTGGGAAACAAGCAAGAAGAATAACCCGTTTTCATGCATCAGCAGACAGAATTACCTCCTAGAAAGCTTCAAATGGTCACCCCCAGCCAGCACAACGGACTGCTGGTATGAAATTCGGCACAGAGTTGTTAAGTGACACGGACTACGCGGTATGGTCACCCCCAGCCAGCATAAAAAACTGCAGGCATGAAATTTATCAAACAGTTATAATGTGACACAGACTACGAGGTGCATAGGCTTGAGCGCCGCCAGAGGTGCGAGAGCCTTCAACGCCGCTTGCGGCTTTAATTAGGGGCAGGTTGAATCTCTCTTTTTTTTCTTTTTTTTATTATTATTATTATTATTTTTCTTCTTCTCCCGCCACTTTAAGCGCATTTTTGGGGGTCTGAACATGCTCAAAAACTCACCAAAGTTTGCGTACCCCCCCAAGGGAATGTGAAAAATTACATAATTTTGGGTGCTCGGGCATGTTCGGGGCAAAATCGCGTGACGGCGCCACCTATTTTGAGTGCCCCGCCACTGCATCCCATCAATCTTTATAAAAATTGGTACAAATGTTCTACATGTCAGGGCGAACAAAAAATCCTCTTGGAGCATATTTTTAAAATTTACAGGAAGTCGGCCATTTTGGGTCAAAGTCGCCATTTTGGCGTTTTGGTCACCTCGCATTTGAACGAACTTGTCCTAGGGCTTTGATGGTAGGGCCACCAAAATCGGTCAGAATGTTCCCAAGGCATGTGTGATCAAAAGTTATCAAAAGATTTTTCATAAGTCAAAGCATGTGGACTGGGCGGGGCCTCAAAGTTTGATGTCTCGCCATTTTTGAAAAATCAATCTCGTATAACTCCCACATGAAATGAGATATCTGCACCAAAATTCTTGGGTGAGATGCCAATATGACCCTGAACAGATCTACATGTCAATATTTTGATTACATCATAGCCCCGCCCCCTGGGAACAGGAAGTCATATGTTTTACTTGAGCATCCACTTCTCTGACATTTTGGACACAAGCAGCTCCAAACTCCTTCAGAGGGCAGAAAACATGTTGATGATGACTTCCATTGAAAATCATCTGTCTACGCAAAAGGGCGCGGTCATGGCGGCACGGCGAACTTCGATGTGACGCCATGACCACTAAAATGGTCATAACTTGAAAACGAAAACAGATAATGACATGAAATTCAATGACCAAGTAGGGAATTGCAATATCTACGTGTGTGACGATTTTGGAAAAATTCCAACTCTAGGGGGCGCTACAATTGAGAGTAGTTTATAGCGCCAAAACGGCTGCACGGATATGCACCAAAATCACTACATATATCCACATAGACGTCCTGAACATAATCCTAGAATATGGTTATGATTGTCAAAAGTGGGCGGGACTTATGAGCAAAAGAATGTGGCCACGCCTCCAAATTTCAGAAAATGATGAAAAATCAGCCGTTTGTCCTACAGAGCTAAGATTTGGAGGATATATTCAATGAATCCTCCTGAACATTTCACTCGCTGGGACTTGTGTTCTACAGAAAAGTTGCACACTCTACTTTTTCACAAGTATGCAAATTAGCTCAACATGTGGATCTCTGTAATGGATCACTCAATTCCCACCAAAATTGCAACAATGATAGACGTAATAGGCCTTGTGAAGTGTCTTGAGTTTGAACAAGTTTGATCAAAGTATTGATTTTTAAGAATTATTTATACTTTCTCATTACATGCAAGAAATGTTTAACAATTTTTAAATCTGAAAATTTTAAGTTGACATGAACCAAAAAAATTCATAGCATTGCCAAAACTATTCTGATCATGTATGAATATTTCCATGATTTTTAGACCAACTTTCTATTTTTAATGAATATTTTTTTAATTTTTCCATGCTTCATCCTTTTCAAAAGAAGGGAGGTATTTTGGGGGTCTGAACATGTTCATAAACTCACCAAATTTTGGCTACCCCCCCAATGGAATGTGGAAATTTACATATTATGGGGTGTTTGGGCATGTTCGGGGCAAAATCGCGCAACGGCGCCACCTATTTTGACTGCCCCGCCACTGCATCCTATCAATCTTTATAAAAATTGGTACACATGTTCTACATGCCAGGGCGAACAAAAAATCCTCTTGGAGCATATTTTTAAAATGTACAGGAAGTCGGCCATTTTGGGTCAAAGTCGCCATTTTGGCATTTTACTCACCTCGCATTTGAACGAACTTGTCCTAGGGCTTTAATGGTAGGGCCACCAAAATTGGTCAGAATGTTCCCAAGGCATGTGTCATCAAAAGTTATCAAAAGATTTTTGATAAGTCAAAGCATGTGGACTGGGCGGGGCCTGAAAGTTTGATGTCTCGCCATGAAAAATCAATCACATATAACTCCCACATAAAAAGAGATATCTGAACCAAAACTCTTGAGTGAGATGCCAATATGACCCTGAACACATAAACATGTCAATATTTTTATCATGTCATAGCCCCGCCCCATTGTTACAGTCACCATTTTGACATTAAGTTATGACGCGTTTGAACGAACTTGTCCTAGGGCGTTTACCATACGGCCACCAAAATTGGTCAGGATGTTTACAAGGCATGTATGATCAAAAGTTATCAAAAGCTTTTTGATAGGAAAAAGTATGTGGCATCGGCGGGGCTTCAAAGTTGGCCCTCTCACCATGGAACACAATGTACCTTAGCTCCGCCTCTGGTGACAGGAAGTGCTGTTTTTCTTACTCTTACTGGCTCAACTCAACAAGCAACACAACACCTTTCAGGACCCATTACAGTTTGCATATTGTAATGGGCTTGGAGTAAAAGACGCCATCATCTTGCTGCTTCAGAGAGCCCACTGTCATCTGGACCAGTCAGGCAGCACTTTGAGGGTCATGTTCTTTGATTTTTCAAGTGCCTTTAATTCTATTCTGCCTGCATTACTATGTGAGAAGCTCTATAACTTCCAGGTGGATCTCACAACCACCTGGATTTATGACTACCTAACAAACAGACCACAGTTTGTGAGACTGAAAGGTTGTGTGTCTGAGATGGTGGTCAGCAGCACTGGAGCACCACAAGGAACTGTACTCTCACCATTCCTCTTTATACTGTACACCTCAGTCTTCCAGTACAACTCTTATCCTGTCATCTGCAGAAATACTCTGATGACTCTGCAGTTGTGGGGTGTATCAGTGATGGACAAGAAGCCGAGTACAGGGAACTAGTCAGTCAGTTTGTGAAATGGTAACAATCAGCTCATCTGAAATACCAGCAAGACTAAAGAGATGAATATTGACTTCAGGAGGAGCAAAACTAAGCAGCATAGTCCTGTCTACATCCTGGGTGAGGAGGTGGAGAACTACAAATACCTGGAGTTCAGCTGGACAACAGACAAGACTGGAAATGCAACACTGACTACATTGGGGCTTGGGGTTGCAGCCGCCACCATCTTGCTGCTTCAGAGAGCTCTCTTTCATTTGGACCAGTCAGGCAGCACTTTGAGGGTCATGTCTTTTGCTTTAACAAGTGCAGTTAATTCTATTCAGCCTGCTTTGGAGGTCAAACCCTCTTGTGGATTTGCCAAAAAGTAACCATGATGAAATTAGCCCCAACGCCATGCCAACAGGAAAGACCTCAAAGTAACACATAAAAAATGTTGATCTCTACCACTCGCCACAGATCCTGAACTCATTTACAGAGACATGTGTTGGATAGGTAAAGTTCATAAAGCTCCATAGCACCCACAGAAAGCTTCAAATGGTGAGCCCCAGCCTGCACAAAAAACTGCGGGAATGAAATTTGGCACACAGTTATGATGTGACACTGACTACGAGGTGCATAGGCCGGAGCGCCGCCAGAGGTGCGAGGGCCTTCAATGCCGCTTGCGGCTTTAATTATTAGGCCCGAGCACCGAAGGCGGTGCGAAGGCCTATTGTAATGCAAGCGTTTATTATTATTAGGCCCGAGCACCGAAGGCGGTGCGAAGGCCTATTGAAACTCTCGCGTTTATTATTATTATTATTAGGCCCGAGCACCGAAGGCGGTGCGAAGGCCTATTGGAACTCTAGCGTTTTTTCTTATTCTTCTTATTATTAGGCCCGAGCACCGAAGGCGGTGCGAAGGCCTATTGTAATGCAAGCGTTTATTAGGCCCGAGCACCGAAGGCGGTGCGAAGGCCTATTGAAACCCTCGCGTTTATTATTAGGCCCGAGCACCGAAGGCGGTGCGAAGGCCTATTGGAACTCTAGCGTTTTTTCTTATTATTTTTCTTATTATTTTTATTTTTCTTCTTCTCCCGCCACTTTAAACGCATTTTTGGGGGTCTGAACATGCTCAAAAACTCACCAAAGTTTGCGTACCCCCCCAAGGGAATGTGAAAAATTACGTAATTTTGGGTGCTCGGGCATGTTCGGGCGAAATTGCGCGACGGCGCCACCTATTTTGAGTGCCCCGCCACTGCATCACATCAATCTTCATGAAAATCGGTACACATGTTCTACATGCCAGGGCGAACAAAAAAGCCTCTTAACGTCGTGGTGCCAAGTCTACAGGAAGTCGGCCATTTTGGGTCAAAGTCGCCATTTTGGCGTTTTACTCACCTCGCATTTGAACGAACTTGTCTTAGGGCTTTGATGGTAGAGACACCAAAATCGGTCAGAATGTTCCCAAGGCATGTGTGATCAAAAGTTATCAAAAGATTTTTCATAAGTCAAAGCATGTGGACTGGGCGGGGCCTCAAAGTTTGATGTCTCGCCATGAAAAATCAATCTCATATAACTCCCACATGAAATGAGATATCTGAACCAAAATTCTTGGGTGAGATGCCAATATGACCCTGAACAGATCTACATGTCAATATTTTGATTACATCATAGCCCCGCCCCCTGGGAACAGGAAGTCATATGTTTTACTTGAGCATCCATTTCTCTGACATTTTGGACACAAGCAGCTCCAAACTCCTTCAGAGGGCAGAAAACATGTTGATGATGACTTCCATTGAAACTCATCTGTCTACGCAAAAGGGCGCGGTCATGGCGGCACGGCGAACTTCGATGTGACGCCATGACCACTAAAATGGTCATAACTTGAAAACGAAAACAGATAATGACATGAAATTCAATGACCAAGTAGGGAATTGCAATATCTACGTGTGTGACGATTTTGGAAAAATTCCAACTCTAGGGGGCGCTACAATTGAGAGTAGTTTATAGCGCCAAAACGGCTGCACGGATATGCACCAAAAACACTACATATATCCACATAGACGTCCTGAACATAATCCTAGAATATGGTTATGATTGTCAAAAGTGGGCGGGACTTATGAGCAAAAGAATGTGGCCACGCCTCCAAATTTCAGAAAATGATGAAAAATCAGCCGTTTGTCCTACAGAGCTAAGATTTGGAGGATATATTCACTGAATCCTCCTGAACATTTCACTCGCTGGGACTTGTGTTCTACAGACAAGTCGCACACTCTACTTTTTCACAAGTATGCAAATTAGCTCAACATGTGGATCTCTGTAATGGATCACTCAATTCCCACCAAAATTGCAACAATGATAGACGCAATAGGCCTTGTGAAGTGTCTTGAGTTTGAACAAGTTTGATCAAAGTATTGATTTTTAAGAATTATTTATACTTTCTCATTACATGCAAGAAATGTTTAACAATTTTTAAATCTGAAAATTTTAAGTTGACATGAACCAAAAAAATTCATAGCATTGCCAAAACTATTCTGATCATGTAGGAATATTTCCATGATTTTTAGACCAACTTTCTATTTTTAATGAATATTTTTTTAATTTTTCCATGCTTCATCCACTTCTAAAAACAGGAGGTCTTTTGGGGGTCTGAACATGTTCAAAAACTTACCAAATTTTGCCTACCCCCCCAATGGAATGTGGAAATTTACATATTATGGGGTGTTCGGGCATGTTTGAGGCAAAATCATGAAACAGCGCCACCTATTTTGACTGCCCCGCCACTGCATCCCATCAATCTTTATGAAAATAGGTACACATGTTCTACATGCCAGGGCAAACAAAAAATCCTCTTGGAGCATATTTTTAAAATGTACAGGAAGTCGGCCATTTTGGGTCAAAGTCGCCATTTTGGCGTTTTACTCACCTCGCATTTGAACGAACTTGTCCTAGGGCTTTAATGGTAGGGCCACCAAAATCGGTCAGAATGTTCCCAAGGCATGTGTCATCAAAAGTTATCAAAAGATTTTTGATAAGTCAAATCATGTGGACTGGGCGGGGCCTGAAAGTTTGATGTCTCGCCATGAAAAATCCATCTCATATAACTCCCACATAAAATGAGATATCTGAACCAAAACTCTTGAGTGAGATGTCAATATGACCTTGAACACATAAACATGTCAATATTGTCATTATGTCATAGCCCCGCCCCATTGTTACAGTCACCATTTTGGCATTAAGTTACGACGCGTTTGAACGAACTTGTCCTAGGGCGATTACCGTACGGCCACCAAAATTGGTCAGGATGTTTACAAGGCATGTATGATCAAAAGTTATCAAAAGCTTTTTGATAGGAAAAAGTATGTGGCATCGGCGGGGCTTCAAAGTTGGCCCTCTCACCATGGAACACAATGTACCTTAGCTCCGCCTCCTGGTGACAGGAAGTGCTGTTTTTCTTACTCTTACTGGCTCAACTCAACAAGCAACACAACACCTTTCAGGACCCATTACAGTTTGCATATTGTAATGGGCTTGGAGTAAAAGACGCCATCATCTTGCTGCTTCAGAGAGCCCACTGTCATCTGGACCAGTCAGGCAGCACTTTGAGGGTCATGTTCTTTGATTTTTCAAGTGCCTTTAATTCTATTCTGCCTGCATTACTATGTGAGAAGCTCTATAACTTCCAGGTGGATCTCACAACCACCTGGATTTATGACTACCTAACAAACAGACCACAGTTTGTGAGACTGAAAGGTTGTGTGTCTGAGATGGTGGTCAGCAGCACTGGAGCACCACAAGGAACTGTACTCTCACCATTCCTCTTTACACTGTACACCTCAGTCTTCCAGTACAACTCTTATCCTGTCATCTGCAGAAATACTCTGATGACTCTGCAGTTGTGGGGTGTATCAGTGATGGACAAGAAGCCGAGTACAGGGAACTAGTCAGTCAGTTTGTGAAATGGTAACAATCAGCTCATCTGAAATACCAGCAAGACTAAAGAGATGAATATTGACTTCAGGAGGAGCAAAACTAAGCAGCATAGTCCTGTCTACATCCTGGGTGAGGAGGTGGAGAACTACAAATACCTGGAGTTCAGCTGGACAACAGACAAGACTGGAAATGCAACACTGACTACATTGGGGCTTGGGGTTGCAGCCGCCACCATCTTGCTGCTTCAGAGAGCTCTCTTTCATTTGGACCAGTCAGGCAGCACTTTGAGGGTCATGTCCTTTGATTTAACAAGTGCAGTTAATACTATTCAGCCTGCTTTGGAGGTCAAAACCTCTTGTGGATTTGCCAAAAAGTAACCATGATGAAATTAGCCCCAACGCCATGCCAACAGGAAAGACCTCAAAGTAACACATAAAAAATGTTGATCTCTACCACTCGCCACAGATCCTGAACTCATTTACAGAGACATGTGTTGGATAGGTAAAGTTCATAAAGCTCCATAGCACCCACAGAAAGCTTCAAATGGTGAGCCCCAGCCAGCACAAAAAACTGCGGGAATGAAATTTGGCACACAGTTATGATGTGACACTGACTACGAGGTGCATAGGCCGGAGCGCCGCCAGAGGTGCGAGGGCCTTCAATGCCGCTTGCGGCTTTAATTATTATTATTATTATTATTCTTTTTCTTCTGCCACTTTAAGCGCATTTTAGGGGGTCTGAACATGCTCAAAAACTCACCAAATTTTGCGTACCCCCCCAAGGGAATGTGTAAAATTACGTATTTTCGGGTGTTCGGGCATGTTCGGGCAAAAATTGCGCGACGGCGCCACCTATTTTGAGTGCCCCGCCACTGCATCCCATCAATCTTCATGAAAATCGGTACACATGTTCTACATGCCAGGGCGAACAAAAAAGCCTCTTAACGTCGTGGTGCCAAGTCTACAGGAAGTCGGCCATTTTGGGTCAAAGTCGCCATTTTGGCGTTTTACTCACCTCGCATTTGAACGAACTTGTCCTAGGGCTTTATTGGTAGGGCCACCAAAATCGGTCAGAATGTTCCCAAGGCATGTGTCATCAAAAGTTATCAAAAGATTTTTGATACCTCAAAGCATGCGGACTGGGCGGGGCCTCAAAGTTTGATGTCTCGCCATGAAAAATCAATCTCATATAACTCCCACATGAAATGAGATATCTGCACCAAAACTCTTGGGTGAGATGCCAATATGACCCTGAACAGATCTAACTGTTAATATTTTGATTACATCATAGCCCCGCCCCCTGGGAAAAGGAAGTCATAAGTTTTCTTGAGCATCCATTTCTCTGACATTTTGGACACAAGCAGCTCCAAACTCCTTCAGAGGGCAGAAAACATGTTGATGATGACTTCCATTGAAAATCATCTGTCTACACTGCAGGGCGTGGTCATGGCGGCACGGCGAACTTCGATGTGACGCCATGACCACTAAAATAGTCATAACTTGAAAACAAAAACAGATAATGACATGAAATTCAATGACCAAGTAGGGAATTGCAATATCTACGTGTGTGACGATTTTGGAAAAATTCCAACTCTAGGGGGCGCTACAATTGAGAGTAGTTTATAGCGCCAAAACGGCTGCACGGATATGCACCAAAATCACTACATATATCCACATAGACGTCCTGAACATAATCCTAGAATATGGTTATGATTGTCAAAAGTGGGCGGGACTTATGAGCAAAAGAATGTGGCCACGCCTCCAAATTTCAGAAAATGATGAAAAATCATGCGTTTGTCCTACAGAGCTAAGATTTGGAGGATATATTCACTGAATCCTTTTGAACATTTCACTCACTGGGACTTGTGTTCTTTAGACAAGTCGCACACTCTACTTTTTCACAAGTATGCAAATTAGCTCAACATCTGGATCTCTGTAATGGATTACTCAATTCCCACCAAAACTGCAGCAATGATAGACTCTATAGGCCTTGTGAAGTGTCTTGAGTTTGAACAAGTTTGATCAAAGTATTGATTTTTAAGAATTATTTATACTTTCTCATTACATGCAAGAAATGTTTAACAATTTTTAAATCTCAAAATTTTTAAGTTGACATGAACCAAAAAAATTCATAGCATTGCCAAAACTATTCTGATCATGTAGGAATATTTCCATGATTTTTAGACCAACTTTCTATTTTTAATGAATATTTTTTTAATTTTTCCATGCTTCATCCACTTCTAAAAACAGGAGGTCTTTTGGGGGTCTGAACATGTTCATAAACTCACCAAATTTTGGCTACCCCCCCAATGGAATGTGGAAATTTACATATTATGGGGTGTTTGGGCATGTTCGGGGCAAAATTGCGCAACGGCGCCACCTATTTTGACTGCCCCGCCACTGCATCCTATCAATCTTTATAAAAATTGGTACACATGTTCTACATGCCAGGGCGAACAAAAAATCCTCTTGGAGCATATTTTTAAAATGTACAGGAAGTCGGCCATTTTGGGTCAAAGTCGCCATTTTGGCGTTTTACTCACCTCGCATTTGAACGAACTTGTCCTAGGGCTTTAATGGTAGGGCCACCAAAATCGGTCAGAATGTTCCCAAGGCATGTGTCATCAAAAGTTATCAAAAGATTTTTGATAAGTCAAAGCATGTGGACTGGGCGGGGCCTGAAAGTTTGATGTCTCGCCATGAAAAATCAATCACATATAACTCCCACATAAAAAGAGATATCTGAACCAAAACTCTTGAGTGAGATGCCAATATGACCCTGAACACATAAACATGTCAATATTTTATTATGTCATAGCCCCGCCCCATTGTTACACTCACCATTTTGACATTAAGTCACCACGCATTTGAACAAACTTGTCCTAGGGCGTTTACCGTACGGCCACCAAAATTGGTCAGGATGTTCCCAAAGCATGTTTGATCAAAAGTTATCAAAAGCTTTTTGATAGGAAAAAGTATGTGGCATCGGCGGGGCTTCAAAGATGGCCCTCTCACCATGGAACACAATGTACCTTAGCTCCGCCTCCTGGTGACAGGAAGTGCTGTTTTTCTTACTCTTACTGGCTCACCTCAACAAGCAAGTCAACACCTTTCAGGACCCATTACAGTTGACATATGGTAATGGACTTGGGGTTGAAGACGCCATCATCTTCCTGCTTCAGAGAGCCCACTGTCATCTGAACCAGTCAGGCAGCACTTTGAGGGTCATGTTCTTTGATTTTTCAAGTGCCTTTAATACTATTCTGCCTGCATTACTATGTGAGAAGCTCTATAACTTCCAGTTGGATCTCACAACCACCTAGATTTACAACTACCTAACAAACAGACCACAGTTTGTGAGACTGAAAGGTTGTGTGTCTGAGATGGTGATCAGCAGCACTGGAGCACCACAAGGAACTGCCCTCAGAAATACTCTGATGACTCTGCAGTTGTGGGGTGTATCAGTGATGGACAAGAAGCCGAGTACAGGGAACTGGTCAGTCAGTTTGTGAAATGGTAACAATCAGCTCATCTTAAATACCAGCAAGACTAAAGAGATGAATGTTGACTTCAGGAGGAGCAAGAATAAGCAGCATAGTACTGTCTACATCCTGGAAGAGGAGGTGGAGTTGCTGGAGAACTACAAATACCTGGAGATCAGCTGGACAACAGACAAGACTGGAAATGTAACACTGACTACATCTACAAGAAAGGTCAGAGCAGACTCTACTTCTTAAGCAAGCTGAGATCATTCAACGTCTGCACTTTTCACAAGAGACTTGTAAAATATCTGCAACATCTTGGTGCAATCAGCTCTGCAGCATCTGCTGGGGCAGCAGCATCAGAATCAGAGACGTGAAGAAACTAAACAAGCTGATCAAGAAAGCTGGTTCTGTGCTGGGGAGAACTCTGAAACTGCTGGAGCTGATTCTTCAGAAAAGAATGCTGCACAAGGCGATGAAGATGATGGAGGATTTTTCCTCCTCTCCACAACACGGTCAAGAATCAACACAGTGTGTTCTGTGGGAGGCTGCGTCAGGTTCACTGTAGGATGGAGAGATACAGAAATTCATTCCTACCGGCAGCATCACCCTGAAGAAGACACTGACTGACTGAAATAGAAATAAAACAATAATCATATGTTGTGATAACCAAAAAAGTGAGCTTTTTACAATATTGAATTTCCCTTCTGGGATAAACAAAGTATTTTTCAATTAATTTCATTTCATATTCTGACTCTTTGCTCCTGATCATCAATCATATAGGTCAGAGATTTGAAAATACTTCATGTGTCAAACCCTTTGCTGACACTACAGTGTCCTCAGGTAGATTTGCCAGAAGAAACCATGTCAAAATTAGCCCCAATGCCATACCAACAGAAAAGACCTAAAGTAACACATAAAAAATGTTGATCTCTACCACTCGCCACAGATCCTGAACTCATTTACATAGACATGTGTTGGATAGGTAAAGTTCATAAAGCTCCATAGCACCCACAGAAAACTTCAAATGGTGAGCCCCAGCCAGCACAAAAAACTGCAGGAATGAAATTTGGCACACAGTTATGATGTGACACTGACTACGAGGTGCATAGGCCGGAGCGCCGCCAGAGGTGCGAGGGCCTTCAATGCCGCTTGCGGCTTTAATTCTTCTTATTCTCCCGTCAAATGAATTGCATTTTTGGGGGCCTGAACATGCTCAAAAAGTCACCAAATTTTGGCTACCCCCCATTTAAAATCGAAAAATTTCATAATTTGGCGTTTTCGTGACCGCTCGGGCAAAACTGCGCTCTAGCGCCACCTTTTGCAAGGTCCCCAGAACTGCATGTCACCGATTTTTACGAAACTCGGTACACTTGTTCTACATGTCGGGGCGGACAAAAAAGCCTCTTAACGTCGTGGTGCCAGGTCTACAGGAAGTCGGCCATTTTGGGTCAAAGTCGCCATTTTGGCGTTTCACTCACGTCGCATTTGCGTTAACTCCTCATAAACCGCAAATGGTACGGTCACCCCGATGGTCTCTTTGTGTTCAGAAGGCATGTGACATTTCTAGTTGTGCTCTGCATTCAGAAATCTGTAAGCGTGTGGAGGGGGCGGAGCCTCAAAGTTGACCTTCTCGCCATGAAACACGAAACTGATATAACTCTGGCATAAAACCAGATATCTGCACCAAAATTGCTACGTGTGATGCTGGTCAGATGCTGAACACACCTATATGACCATTTCCGGTTTTCACCTTAGCCCCGCCCCCTGGGGACAGGAAGTGTCACTTTTCAGTGTTTGGGGTCCAGAACTTCAATGATGAAGCCGATGGATTTGAAAGTGCTTCCAAACGTGTCAAACCCTTCCACGATGCCACAATAAAAAACTCAAGTCGATACGCCAAACGCAACCATGGCGAATATCAGCCCAACGCCATGGAAACAGGAAGTACATGGAAATGACACAGAGAAAGGTCCGATCTCCACCAAACTTGCTACAGATGATGATGGTCATCCCCTGAACTCATTCACGTGGAGATATTTCGGATATCTTTAAAAATGGCTCAATAGCGCCCCCTACAAATCTTCAAATGATCAGCCCCGCCCACCACAATGACCCACAAGCATGAAATTTGGCACAGTGGTAGAACATGACAGGACCTACAAAAAACCCTCTTGGACCATTTGGATTAATACGACAGGAAGTCGGCCATTTTGAAAAAAAGTGCCATTTTTCTGACGATTTCTTGATGACATATTTGCGTTAACTCCTCAGAGACCGCTAATGGTACAGCCATCACCATGGTCTCTTTGTGTTCACAAGACATGTGAGATTTCTAGTTGTGCTCTGCATTAAGAAATCTGTAAGCGTGTGGAGGGGGCGGAGCCTGAAAGTTGACCTTCTCGCCATGAAACACGAAACTGATATAACTCTGCCATAAAACCAGATATCTGCACCAAAATTG
>JALJCO010012881.1:95000-151437 GCA_023101725.1 Atherinomorus stipes | reverse complement strand
TACTAGCAGACATATTATCAGCAGCTTCAAAGTAAGTCAGTCTGTAGCAGCAGCAGCTGCACCGTAGTCACATGACTCTGAAAGGAATGCTGGGAAATGAAGTTCTTCCAGGATAACAGGGACTTTCTACATGCTGATGGAACAAGATCTCATTAGATTTCCTAACAGGACAAGAAAATATTGTGAGATTTCATTAGGAAAAATATTAGTCTGAAAAAACTTTACTAATATTTTCCAATATCACATTTTAATGCAGATATCGGCTGGTAATATTGGTGGCTGATAATATCAGACATCTCTAAAAATTTCATTATCACGTTGTCAAATCAAATCAGGACAATAAACATAAACATAAACATCATTCTGACCAAAATCAGACAATATTGGATATTAGATTGTATCTCTCAGAATATGAGATCGATACCAGCTGATTTCAGTAATTAAGAGCTGGACGATATCGGTATATCAGATATCGGTAAAACGCTGTGTGTAAACGTACTGATGATTATTTTCCAGCCTCCAGGTTCACAGAGGCTTCCAGGTCTGAACCAGACAGATTTACTGGTCTATCATCAGAGAATAAAGGAAGCAAAATCTTAATATTTACGCTTATTTACGCGTTTTATCAGTTTCTTTTTTGCTTTTGCAGAAAGCTGAGCTGAGACTAAATGAAGTCCTGATCAGGGTGTGAAGAGGAAACCAGGTCTCCAGCATCGGTTCCTTGTTCCCTCCCCAAACTAATCTGCTTTAATCCCAACTGGAATCCATGAAACTAACATCTGAAATCTGCGCGCAGCTTTTCATTACTTCCATATTAGAGCTAATTCCACTAAAGAGCTGCTGTTACATTTCTAACAACTCAGATCTGCAGGATTTCTTTTAATCCTGTTTTCTCGTTCTGCTTCTGAGCAGAACTTTGGTTTAAACATCGTCACGCTCGATGATAAATAAGAGAACAAATGAACAGGAACAGATGGAAACTGACACAAAAGCAGGAAAAGATGAAAGTAAACAAAAATCACCAGAAAAGATTTGACTCATACTCAGAAAAATGTTCTGAGACGAGAAAAGGAGGAAATCTGAAGACCCGTTTCCATATCGCAATATTTTATGTTGCGATATATCAATATTTTAAAAACACAGCATTGATATTTTTTAGTAACAAAATCTCGTCAGATTTCATTGTTCTATATTGATACACTGAAATATTGTGATATTTTATGTTGCGATATCATATCGATATTTAAATTGACTCATGTTTTTTGTTGTTTCAGTCATCCGATGTATTTACATAGGTAAAACTTTTATTTCAAGCAGGATTTTAAATCTTTTTGAAGTGCCTAGAATATTGCAGTGTCATAATATCGCAATGTTGTATCGTCCCATGACCCACGTATCGTGATATGTATCGTACTGTGAAGGTATTGTATGCGCTTCAGCTTGAGGTCACCAACAGATGGCCGGACGTTCTCCTTCAGGATTTTTTGGTAGAAGCAGAATTCATGGTTCCATTTACCACAGCAAGTCTTCCAGGTCCTGAAGCAGCAAAACAGCCCCAGACCATCACACTACCACCACCATGTTTTACTGTTGCTATGATGTTCCTTTTTCACACTTTTTCACACAGGGACATGGAGGTTTGGATTTTTCCCCCCTTAAAAATAAATATCCTCATTTAAAAACTACATTTTCTGTTTACTTGTGTTATATTTGTCTCACATTTAAATTTGTTTGATGATCTGAAACATTTAAGTGACAAACATGCAAAAAAGTAAGAAATCAGGAAGAAGGAAACACTTTTCCACACAGCTGATATCTGGCAGTCAGACGTCCAACATGAACTCCTCTGGCTGAGTTTAGGATATTTTGGGATCTTTGATCTCAGAGCAAAATATCGTAGCATCTCTCAGAATATGAGATACAATCTCACAGTTATCTGCAGAGATCGGTATCGTTTGATATAGTGAACTAAGAGCTGGACAATATCGGTATATTGGATATCGGTTAAAAAAAAAGCCAACATTGAACATCCTTAGATCCAAATAAAGTCGAACATCTCCAAACACACCGGTCAGAATCTCGGGTGGTGTTTACATAAAGAGATGGCGGTGATGGTTTTCTGGTGACATCATCACCGCCGGACGTCTCAGGTTCACCAGCAGCTGAAAATCCCACATCTCCTGTTTCCACTTCAACCTTTGTTCACACAATCACACGTGGATGGAGGCGCACGCTCCGCGCACACACACCCACACACTCTCCGGAGTCAGGTGACCCACCAGGCAGCCAATCAGAGGGCTGGCTGCAGTGATGCAGAGGGGGGTGCTGATGGGGAGGCGAGGGAGGCGTGCGGCCCGGACACACCTGACACCTCGGTACCGGTGGAGGTGTTGGTAACGTGTCATTAGCTGTCCGCCGTTTCCGACATGATCCCATTAGTTCAGTCTGAATGAAGAAACGATGCCGGAGACTGAGGAGGAGGTGAAACGCTACACCTGCAGTCTGCTTTCACCTGAGCCGCATAGGTATGCACAGGTATACGGCGCATACAGGTATACAGGTATACGCCGTATACCTGTATACCTGTATACCTGTATGCCTGTATGCCTGTATGCCGTATACCTGTATACCTGTATGCCTGTATACGCCGTATACCTGTATGCCGTATACCTGTATACCTGTATACCTGTATGCCGTATACCTGTATGCCGTATACCTGTATACCTGTATGCCTGTATACGCCGTATACCTGTATAACTGTATACCTGTATGCCGTATACCTGTATATGCCGTATACCTGTATATGCCGTATACCTGTATACCTGTATATGCCGTATACCTGTATACCTGTATATGCCGTATACCTGTATACCTGTATACCTGTATGCCGTATACCTGTATATGCCGTATACCTGTATACGCTGTATACCTGTATGCCTGTATACCTGTATGCCTGTATACCTGTATGCCGTATACCTGTATACCTGTATGCCTGTATGCCTGTATACCTGTATACCTGTATACCTGTATGCCTGTATACCTGTATACCTGTATGCCTGTATACCTGTATGCCTGTATACCTGTATACCTGTATGCCTGTATACCTGTATACCTGTATGCCTGTATACCTGTATACCTGTATGCCTGTATACCTGTATGCCTGTATACCTGTATACCTGTATGCCTGTATACCTGTATACCTGTATGCCTGTATGTATGCCTGTATACCTGTATGCCTGTATACCTGTATACCTGTATATGCCGTATACCTGTATACCTGTATACGCCGTATACCTGTATACCTGTATACCTGTATGCCTGTATACCTGTATACCTGTATGCCTGTATACCTGTATACCTGTATACCTGTATATGCCAGTATAACTGTATACCTGTATACCTGTATGCCTGTATACCTGTATACCTGTATGCCTGTATACCTGTATACCTGTATGCCTGTATGCAGGCTCAGTATACCTGTATGCCTGTATACCTGTATACCTGTATATGTCAGATAAACCTGTATACTGTATACCAGGATACCTGTATGCCTGTATACCTGTATGCCTGTATACCTGTATACCTGTATGCCTGTATACTCTGTATGCCTGTATACCTGTATATGCCGTATACCTGTATACCTGTATATGTCAGATAATAGTATGTCGATACCTGTATGCCTGTATACGCCATATAACTGGATATGCCGTATACCTGTATACCAGTATATGCACGTATACCTGTATATGTCAGATAATCTGTATAACTGGATATGCCGTATACCTGTAGACCTGGATATGTCAGATAACTGTATACCTGTATATGCCAGATACCTGTATACCTGTATATGCCAGATACCTGTATATGTCAGATAACTGTATACGCCGTATACCAGTATATGCCGGATAACTCAGTATACCTGTATATGCCAGATACCTGGATACCTGTATATGCCAGATACCTGTATACCTGTATATGCCGTATACCCGTGATAACTGTATATGCCGTATAACTGTATATGCCGTATAACTGTATACCTAGTAGATGTCAGATATACCTGTATACCTGTATATGCTCGTATACTCTGTATGCCTGTATATGCCGTATACCTGTATACCTGTATATGCCAGATAACCTGTATACCTGTATATGCCGGATACCTGTATA
The DNA here is from genome assembly GCA_023101725.1 of Atherinomorus stipes. Lineage (NCBI taxonomy): Eukaryota > Metazoa > Chordata > Actinopteri > Atheriniformes > Atherinidae > Atherinomorus > Atherinomorus stipes. The sequence continues at coordinate 147,270 of JALJCO010012881.1, read as the reverse complement.
TGCCAGTATAACTGTATACCTGTATATGCCAGATAACTGTAGAGCCTGTATATGCCAGATACCTGTATATGCCGTATACCTGTATACCTGTATATGCCGTATAACTGTATATGCCAGATAACTGTATACGCCGTATACCCAGTATATGCCGTATAACTGTAAACCTGTATATGCACGTATACCTGATTACGCCGTATACCTGTATACGCAGTATACCTGTATATGCCGTATAATCTGTATACCTGGATATGCCATATACCTGTATATGCCGTATAACTGTATACCTGGATATGCCATATACCTGTATATGCCAGATAACTGTATATGCCGGATATCTGTATATGCCGTATACTCTGTATACCTGTATATGCCATATAACTGTATACCTGTATACCTGTATATGCCAGATAACTGTATATGTCATATAACTGTATATGCCGTATACCTGTATACCTGTATACCTCGTATATGTCGGATACCTGTATATGCCAGATAATCTGTATATGCCGTATACTCTGTATACCTGTGTACGCCGTGTACCTGTATACCTGTGTATCACCGTGTACCTGTATATGCCAGATACCTAGAATACCTGTATACGCCGTATACCTGTATACGCCGTATAACTGTATATGCCGTATACCTGTATTTTACCTGGATATGCCGTATAACTAGTATATGCCGCATACCTGTATACACTGTATACCTGTATACGCCGTATACCTGGATATGCCAGATACCTGTATACCTGTATATGCTGTATACCTGTATATGCCAGTATACCTGTATATGCCGTATACCTGTATACCTGTATACGCCGTATACCTGTATACCTGTGTACGCCGTGTACCTGTATACCTGTGTACGCCGTGTACCTGTATATGCCGTATACCTGTATACGCCGTATACCTGTATACGCCGTATACCTGTATATGCCGTATACCTGTATACCTGGATATGCCGTATACCTGTATACCTGTATATGCTGTATACCTGTATATGCCGTATACCTGTATATGCCGTATACCTGTATACCTGTATACGCCATATACCTGTATATGCCGTATACCTGTATACCTGTATACGCCATATACCTGTATACGCCATATACCTGTATATGCCGTATACCTGTATACCTGTATACGCCGTGTACCTGTACATGCTGTATACAATGACTGTGTTGGAATTGTGCCGGATCAGGATATTGTGAAGTTCTCAGACGATACCGTCGTTCTCCTGCTCACTCTGATGAATCCATCCACAAAGCTGCTGCTGGTTGGTGGACGGGTGTGACAGCCACAAACTTCACATCACCACCAGCAAAACTGTCACAACAGCCCCATTTAGGGATGTTGAAAATTGTTTTTTTATTTTATTTTACCAATACCAGATGTACCGATATCATCCAAGTCTTAATTTCCAATGTCAGATATTAACCGGTACCGATATATGCAAACTAGAGATGTTGAATATTGGTTGTTTTACTTTACCGATATCACATATGCCAATATCATCCACCTCTTAATTTCCAATGACCGATATCAGCCAGTACTGATCTATGCAGAATAGAAATGTTCGATATTGGCTTTATATTTTACAGGGTGATGATGTCATCAGACCACACCGCTTGTCATTACAGAGATGCAGATCTCCTGATATGCTTAATTGGTAGTAGCTTTCGGCCTATACAGCTTGGAGTAAGACAACATGCATAAAGAGGATGATGTGGTCAAAATACTCATTTGCCTAATAATTCTGCACTCCCTGTATATGCACTTAGGGATGTTGACTATAGGCTCTTTTATTTTTTACCGATATCAGATATACCGATATCGACCCACTCTTAATTTCCGATATCAGATATGAACTGATACTGATCTATGCAAACTTTGTTCGATATTGTTGTTTTTCTTTTTTACCGATATCAGATATACCGATATCATCCAAGTCTTAATTTCCAATATCAGATATCAGCCTGTACCGATATATGCAAACTAAAGATGTTTGACACTGGCTTAAAAAACATGATATCTGATATTTTCGTTGGGAATCATGCTGAGAATGATACTCTGAATTTAGCTGTAGCTACCATGACGCTGGGATGAAGCTGGGAATTACACAGAATGATGCTGGGAACGATGCTGGGATTGATACTGGGAATGTAGCTACAATGATGCTGGGAACGATGCTGGGATTGATACTGGGAATGTAGCTACAATGATGCTGGGAACGATGCTAGGATTGATACTGGGAATGTAGCTACAATGATGCTAGGATTGATACTGGGAATGTAGCTACAATGATGCTGGGAACGATGCTAGGATTGATACTGGGAATGTAGCTACAATGATGCTGGGAACGATGCTAGGATTGATACTGGGAATGTAGCTACAATGATGCTAGGATTGATACTGGGAATGTAGCTACAATGATGCTGGGAACGATGCTAGGATTGATACTGGGAATGTAGCTACAATGATGCTAGGATTGATACTGGGAATGTAGCTACAATGATGCTAGGATTGATACTGGGAATGTAGCTACAATGATGCTGGGAACGATGCTAGGATTGATACTGGGAATGTAGCTACAATGATGCTGGGAATGATACTGGGAATGTAGCTACAATGATGCTGGGAACGATGCTAGGATTGATACTGGGAATGTAGCTACAATGATGCTGGGAATGATACTGGGAATTACACAGAATGATGCTGGGAACGATGCTCGGATTGATACTGGGAATGTAGCTACAATGATGCTGGGAATGATACTGGGAATGTAGCTACAATGATGCTGGGAACGATGCTAGGATTGATACTGGGAATGTAGCTACAATGATGCTAGGATTGATACTGGGAATGTAGCTACAATGATGCTGGGAACGATGCTAGGATTGATACTGGGAATGTAGCTACAATGATGCTGGGAACGATGCTGGGATTGATACTGGGAATGTAGCTACAATGATGCTGGGAACGATGCTAGGATTGATACTGGGAATGTAGCTACAATGATGCTGGGAATGATACTGGGAATGATACTGGGAATTTTGCTGGGATGAAGCTGGAAATGTCTTCTCATCTGTTTCTGAGGGAAATCCAGAGTTAATATGCAGGATTTATTTCCCCGGCACAGCAGCGGAGCTGTAGTTGTTATTTACTTTGTTTTTCCATTATTTTGTTTTGTTGGTATCAAAATATGGAAATAAATAAAAATAAATAAATTGTAAACTCTTTTGTTGATGAAAAATAATTGTAATCATCTCTGTGATAATTACCATGCTGAGAAAACCTCGAGTGACGTTGTCCGTAGACCTGATCCGTCTTCTGGCCTCGTCAGGACCGGTTTCCATGGAAACGTGGCTTTATTTTCTGACCAGGTTTCACAGAACGACTTTCGGTGAACTGATGAAGTTTGGTGGTCTGTTTTAAACCGGAGGGAGTTTGTAGCTGGACACAAAGCAGCTGGTTGACCCGTCTCAGACTCGGATCAGAAGCCGGGGCGAGCGAGGTTAGAGGCCTGGAGGTCTTTCTCTCTCTCTCCTTTTCTCTCCCGGGGGTTTAATTGGTCCTGATCTGGCAGCGGGTCGTCATTGTGGACATAAAAGAAGCTGAACAGCACGAGGCCGGCAGCCAGCGACACACACTGAGGCGAACAGCGAGAGCAGGAAGGCTGGTGTGTGTGTGCACGTGTGTGTGTGTGTGTAATCATGCATGCATGATATACTGTGTGTGCATGGAGGTAGTTGATGTTTGTGTTTTGAGGGGGGTAGTTAATGTGTGAGACCTCCTGTGCAGACGACAGGCGTTGTCTTTCGTTTGTCTTCACAGGGGACAAACACACAGGATTAACCAGGCAGGTCACACACACACACACACACACACACACACACACACACACACACACACACACCTGTGCAGGGTCATTGGTGTGTTTGAGGAGCGTCAGATTTGTGAGGCTCTCTGGGTTGTTAATGGGAGTACAGCAGCTTGATTCACAGGCGATGATGGAAGATGGATGAACATGTGAAACTGCTTCTACACGTGACTCCGCCCACAACAAACACGTGTGACGTCTTTCGTGTCGTCCATAAACACGGTTGGGAAATATTTATTCTCATCTGATTTTTACCGTCGGTGGAGAAGAACAAACATAGTCTTCAAGCTTCAGGAGGAAAAACAGGTCCTCGGGGACCCTACCCACCCCATCCCATCACATTCTACCCCATCCTACCCCACCCACCACATCCCACTCCATCCTACCCTATCGACTCCATCCAACCCATCCACCCCGTCCCATCACATTCTACCCCATCTTACCCCATCCTACACCATCGTACCCCACCCACCACATCCCATCACATTCTATCCCATCCTACCCCACCCACCCCATCCCATCCCATTCTATCTCATCCTACCCCACCCACCACATCATTTCACATTCTACCCCATCCTACTGCATCGTACCCCATCCAACCCATCCCATCACATTCTACCCCATCCCACCTTCTCTCATTCTGCCCCATCCTAACCCATCCCACCCTATCCCACCACATTCTACCCCATCTTACCCCATTCTACCCCATCCATCCTACTCACCCCATCCACCCAATTCCACCACATTTTTGCCCCTTCCTACCCCATCCCACCCCTATCCCACCACATTCTACCCCATCTTACCCCATCCCACCCTATCCCACCACATTCTACCCCATCTTACCCCATCCCACCCTATCCCACCACATTCTACCCCATCTTACCCCATCCCACCCTATCCCACCACATTCTACCCCATCTTACCCCATCCCACCCTATCCCACCACATTCTACCCCATCTTACCCCATCCCACCCTATCCCACCACATTCTACCCCATCTTACCCCATCCCACCCTATCCCACCACATTCTTCCCCATCTTACCCCTTCCTACCCCATCCCACCCTATCCCACCACATTCTACCACATCCCACTCCATCCTACCCCATCGTACCCCACCCACCCCATTCTACCCAATCCACCCTATCGACTCCATCCAACCCCATCCACTCCATCCCACCACATTCTACCCCATCTTACCCCATCCCACCCTATCCCACCACATTCTACCCCATCTTACCCCATCCCACCCTATCCCACCACATTCTACCCCATCTTACCCCATCCCACCCTATCCCACCACATTCTACCCCATCTTACCCCATCCCACCCTATCCCACCACATTCTACCCCATCTTACCCCATCCCACCCTATCCCACCACATTCTACCCCATCTTACCCCATCCCACCCCTATCCCACCACATTCTTCCCCATCTTACCCCTTCCTACCCCATCCCACCCCTATCCCACCACATTCTACCACATCCCACTCCATCCTACCCCATCGTACCCCACCCACCCCATTCTACCCAATCCACCCTATCGACTCCATCCAACCCCATCCACTCCATCCCACCCCATATCATCACATTCTACCCCATCCCACCCCATCCCACCACATTCTACCCCATCTTACCCCACCCACCCCATATTATCACATTCTACCCCATCCTACCCCACCCACCACATCCCATTACATCCTACCCCATCCTACACCATCGTACCCCACCCACCCCATCCCACACATTCTACCCCATCTTACCCCACCCACCCCATATTATCACATTCTACCCCATCCTACCCCACCCACCACATCCCATTACATTCTACCCCATCTTACCCCATCCTACCCCACCCACCACATCCCATTACATTCTACCCCATCTTACCCCATCCTACCCCACCCACCACATCCTACCACATTCCACCCCATCCCTTATTCTCTCATTCTGCCCCATCCTAACCCATCCACCCCATTCCATCACATTCTGCCCCACCCTAACCCATTGTACCCCACCCACCCCATCCCATCCTACCCCATCCTACCCTACCCACCCCATTCTGTGAATTGTGAATTTGCCAAAGAAAACATGTCCCCCCCTCCCTCCACCAACGATACCTGTGAGTTTTATTCCAATAAAAGTTTTTCCTGAGTGAATAACAGATGTGAGGATTCCATAATCTGACTCCAGCAGGTGCTCCAGTGCAGCGCTGTCAGTAAACAGGGTTCATGATCGCGCTTCTTCAGGATCTCAGACATTTCTGTGGTTGACCCGGACTTCCGGGGGTCTGTGGGGACTTTCTGAGGTTTCCTGGTGGTTCTGGTTTTCTCTGGTCATTGTTTTTGTGTTTTCTGTCCCGGACTGGTCCCATGTCCCGTCTGACGGAAGCAGCAGATTGAACCCAGTAAAGTCCCACCGGACCGGTAGAGCTGCTGGGGGGGGGGGGGGGGGCGTGGCCGTCGGCGTGGACGTCCAGTAGCGCGCGGGCTGCTGGCAGTCAGGCAACCGCCGCTGTTGTCCAACAAATCCGTCTGCCCGGCCCACAGTCATTAAGAACCCAGCAGGGAGCGGCGCTAAGACGCGGGGCTGGCAGGGTTTAACATCTGTCCCACTGAAGCGGACTCAGACCACCAGGTAGCCCACCTGTAGCCCCCCCGCTGCTCCGCTCTGCCCCACTGAGGGGTAATTAGCCGCTAACTGCTGCCCGGACCGGAGGCTGTTTGTTTAAAGACTCTTTTACACCCGAACACTCGTGTGGATGCGGCTCCGTCTGTCGTTAACTTTATTTAAACAAACGTCACCTTCAAACACTTTCAGTTTCTTTACAAAGATAAAGAAGCGAAACGTTTCCATCACGTCATTTTACGTAAACTTCAGTTTTCATTCTCTTCACGATGCTTCCATCTTTCCCTCCTGGTTTCTACATCTGCTGGAAACCAGTTCCAGGTTCCCCTTCTTTCCCAGTATCTGCTCTGTACACCCCCAGAAACACAGGTACCAGTTTGTACCTAAAAGGGTCCAAAGCTTGTTGCTGGGGGGGGGGTCCTTTCTGAAAGACATTTCTGTACCTTCATGGTCCATTTTTGTACCTTATCAAGCTGTATGAGTTAATAAAGTACAATTAAACCAATTAAAGATGATGAATAAAAGTCAATAAAATAGAGATTATGACAACAATCAAAGATGCTAATAATAAATGAATAATTATTATAGAAATATTAGGACAAACACATATATAATTATACATATAATTATTACTGTGATTACTATGAAAATCATGATATAATAACTATATTTATACTACTGTTTAGAAGTACTGCTATTTATAGTTATTGTACAAGCTACACACATGTTTCAATGCTGCAGGTACTCTTAGGGTTGGAATGGTACAAATGTGTACTTTATATTACTTTGGGCCCTTTTTCATAGTATATAGGTACTTCTGGCCTCATAAAGACCAATATTGTACTTTTGAGAGAACATTTGTAATAAATGTACCTACAGGTACAGAAATAATCCTGTCTGTACCTCTATTTCTGAGTGTGTACAGATCTATTTTACCAACAAAATCTCACAATATTTCATCGTTCTGTTACGAAATCTCGCGAGAAATTATGAAATATCCTGAGATTTTGTAACATAACGATGAAATCCAGCGAGATTTTGTAAGTAAAATAGATCGATACCATGTGTTTAAATATGAATTTGACATAGATATATGAAAATACTGCAGCATTTTCATATGTTGATATCATATTGACATTAAAAAATGCGGTAAAGATCGATTTTACTAACAAAATCTTGCGCTATTTCATCATTCTGTTACGATGTCGCAAAAATTCACAAAAATTTTGCGATGTTTTCATATGCTGATATCATACAAGCTACGCACAATTTTCAATGCTGCAGGTACCCTTAGGGTTAAAATGGTACAAATGTGTACTTTATATTACTTTGGAGCCTTTTTCATAGTATATAGGTACTTCTGGCCTCATAAAGACCAATATTGTACTTTTGAGAGAACATTTGTAAAAAATGTACGTACAGGTACAGAAATGTTCCTGTATCGTATTTCTGTTTCTGAGAGTGTGACTCGTTTTGACGACACCCCATCATTCAGCGGCGTCCCGAAGCTCAGAAACAGCCGTACGTACGTTTTCCAACCGTGACGTCGCAGCACCGCGTCACGTACGAGCAAACGGGTATGAACCAGACATGAACACAGCGGGACTTTGAACGCATCGCGGAGGAGTCAGCAAAGAAACACAAGGAAACATTAGTGGAGGAAGCGAGGAGAAGGAAGAGAGGGAGGGACAGAAGAGTCAGGATAAGACTGATGAAGATGATGAAGGTTCGCCGTCCGCAGGGGGGGTCACTGAGAAAACTGGCGTTTTGTGTTTTTAACCCTCGGGGGCTGAGGGGTCTAAATGGTCGTGTTTTAATACTTTATATTTCACTTTTACAGCAGTTTACCCGGTTTGGTCTCTTTCTTTTCAGCACCACAGTCGGCCTAAAACCACGGAAAAATACGGAAAAATACGGAAAAATACGGAAAAATACGGACAAATACGGAAAAATAAAAAGTTAGATTTTTCAGAGAGAAAACCACGAACCGTTTTCACGAACCATTTTTATAACTTAGAAAGCAAATAGAAGTAGTTGGAAAAACTGGCCCTCAAAAGAGACACAAAGAACAATTTACATCAAATGCAACAAAGTCTCAGGCGTTGCAATATTTTCATATACCGATATCAAATTAATATTTTAAACTGCGGTACGCGGTGTCTTGCGAGATTTCATTGTTCTGTTACAAAATCTCACGATATTTCGTGAATTACCCCCAGATTTCGTAACAGAATGATGAAATATCGCGAGATTTCGTTATTAAAATAGATCGATACCGTGTTTTTAAATGTCAATATGATATCACCATATCAAAATATCGCGAACATTTTGTGAATTATCGCGAGATTTCGTAACAGAGCGAACAGATTGAACAGATTTTGTTAGTAAAATAGATCGATACCGTGTTTTTAAATGTCAATATGATATCACCATATCAAAATATCGTGAAAATTTTGTGAATTATCGCGAGATTTCGTAACAGAGCGATAAAATATTGTGAGATTTTTAGTAAAATAGATCGATACCACGTTTTTAAATGTCAATATATCACCCCATGAAAATATTGCCAATATTTTTACTGATGAAACCTAGCGTGATCTTGTTCCATTAGCATTGGTCCAGCGTGAAAAAAACTAACTTCCTGTTATTGTTATTCATCAGTGAAAAATATCGGTAATATAAAACCAATATCGATATTTTCAAATATCACATTTTAAAACCAATATCGGCTGATAATATGGATAGGCAAATAATAACAAAATGTTGTTTATGTTTACTGTCCTGATTTGATTTGACAACATGATAATAAAATATGTTTTTTAGAGATGTCTGATATCATCAGCCTACCAAAATTATCAGCCGATATCGACCTTAAATGTGACATTGGAAAATATCGATATTGTTTTTTTCAGACTGATATTTTTATTAACAGAATCTTGGGATATCCTCTTCTGTTAGGAAATCTTGTGAGACAATATCGGTAAATCATATATCGGTAAAAAAAACAACCCAGTATCAAACATCCTTAATCTGAATGAAATAAAAGTATCTGAGCTCTTTGTCTGACTGGTTTTTCTCATGTTCTACCTGGAAGACATCAGCCTTTAATTAACCTTCCACCGGTAATGATGGGAAATCCTACCGGTTTGAGGACTTGAAGGCATCATTGGTGTTAAACGAGCTGAGTTCTCAGGGGGCGGGTATCTGAGGGGGGTAATTACCCTCCCCCGCCCCCCCTGCAGCACCACTTAACCAGCCGCAGCAGCTAATGGGGGAAGTCATGGTTAATGGTGGCCAGTTTCCCTGCTGGGGGGGCTGATGTGGGAGGAGGGACAGATTGACATGTTGGATTTATTCCCTTCTCTCTTTTTTCTGATCCTCTCTTCACGTCTTCCTGACTTCTCTTTTTATTTTCTCACCCAATTTTTTCTTTTATTCAAGATGCAGAAACTTTATTGTCACACATGTACGATGACATAAAGGTGCAGTCCGGATATAAAAGACACAAAAACCTCAACAACTACGTCACTCACAGCATCCAGGACAGAAAGGGACAAAAATCCATGAAGTTACACTCCTGTCCTCCACTGTCCTCTTCATCATCCTCCTCCTCCTCCTCGTTAATGAGTCACGCGCTGGTATGTCCGCAAGTGAGACCCTAACTGCTGCAGGTGAACTCAGCTGCGCCTGCGCCGAGCCGGACGTCAGTTTCAGGTGAGTCCGACTTGGTGACGTCACCAGAAGGACCCGCTGACACCGCGAGCCAAACAGTTGGAGCTTTTTGATTGGACAAACCCATCTGTCATCGCGCGCACGCACACGAACAAACACGCGCTTTCACACACGCGCGCGCGTGCGGCTCCGGGCTGCACGCGCAGCCTGGCGCGGCACGCGCCGCGGGGATATTTCAGCGCTCTTCATCCTCGCTGCGTTTCAGAGGAGAGGCAGACGCTGATAAGGGCGCGTGCGGACAGGTTGACGTCTCAGCAGGAGCGCGCGCCGGGAGCAAGCCGAGGGTCGCGTCTTTTTAACTGGACTGAGAGAAAAAAGGTAAAAGTGCTGCTGGTTTGAATCCCGATGATCTGCTGCTGAAACATGCGCAGAAATGTCGATATTTGAACCTTTTATTTGTGAGAACGTGCAGGTTCAAACATCGGTTTAAACTTGTTACATCTGCGCAGGATTTGCAGATAATTCTAGTTTTAACTTTCTGTTGCGTCGCGCGCTGCTCTGCTCGAGACTGCTGGAAAATCTGAATAAGTTTTCAGACTCGCTTATTTAGATTTTCAGCCTGAATCGTGAACATTTTTATGATAAACTCACTCTGCAGTTAAATATGAAACAGGGACGACTCTAAACTTTATGTAGAATTTAATCTGCTGGTTTTAAAGTCTTATTTAAAAAAAGATCAGAGCTGAATTGCTCTAAAGTAAAAAGTAGTAGGCGAATGCACATTATTGGCCCGATATCGGCCGATATTAACTTTAAAACTGAATATCAGCCAAGATTGTAAAATGTTTTATTAGGGATGCACGACATTGGAATCGTGGCCGATATCTGATATGCCAATATTTAAAAACTCATGTGGCTGATAACCGATATCGTTACCGATATTAAAGCTAAAAAAGCAGTCATATCAACTATCATTTTTGTTATCCATTTCTGACACTTAATAAAATATGGTTGGGAAAAAAATCAATACACTGAAATATCACAATATTTCCATATGCCGATATCAAATCGATTCGTAAAAACGTGGTATTGATCTATTTTACTTACGAAATCTCTTGAGATTTCATCGTCTTTACAAAATCTCACAATATTTCAGAACAGAAGGATGAAATATTGCAAGATTTCGTTAGTAAAAAAGACTGATACTGCGTTTTTAAATGTAAATATGATATCAGCATATGAAAATATCGCGATTTAGAAGTTTGTCGTTTTTTTTGTTTTAATGCTTTCTGTCTGTAAGAAAAAGAAATAAGAATTAGGGATGCATGATATCATCGGCCCCCTATGGGTATCGGTCTATATCGGTCCTAAAACTGAGTATCAGACATCGGCCACCCACCGATATTTCACCGACATTTAACCAATAAGCCTTCTGTTTGTAAAGTCTAACAAAAATCCCCAAAGACGACTTCTTCTTCTTCAAAACTTCTTTTTTACAGACTTTAAAGCTTCTAAAGACTGGGGGAGGGAAAACATGATGAAACACTCAAATATCGCAACATTTTCATATGCTGATATATTACATTTAAAAACGCGGTATCAATCTACTTTACGAACATAATCTTGTGATATTTCATCATTCTGTTATGAAAACTTGTGAGAATTCATGAAATCTCGTGAGATTTTGTCAGTAAAATAGATAATAAGATACCGCGTCCTGCAGATGGGTTGCAACCAAATCTGCAAAAACCAGGACTGGAGAGTCCAAGAAGGTCTGATGGGGGGTCAAAAACCAGGACTGAAGAGTCCAAGAAGGTCTGATGGGGGTCAAAAACCAGGACTGGAGAGTCCAAGAAGGTCTGATGGGGGTCAGAAACCAGGACTGGAGAGTCCAAGAAGGTCTGATGGGGGTCAAAAACCAGGACTGGAGAGTCCAAGAAGGTCTGATGGGGGGGTCAAAAACCAGGACTGGAGAGTCCAAGAAGGTCTGATGGGGGGTCAAAAACCAGGACTGGAGAGTCCAAGAAGGTCTGATGGGGGTCAAAAACCAGGACTGGAGAGTCCAAGAAGGTCTGATAGGGGTCAAAATCCAGGACTGGAGAGTCCAAGAAGGTCTGATGGGGGGGTCAAAAACCAGGACTGGAGAGTCAAAGAAGGTCTGATGGGGGGTCAATAACCAGGACTGGAGAGTCCAAGAGGGTCTGATGGGCTGCAACCATCAGACAGGTTTTTGTCCCTAATCTTCGGTTTTCGGTGCGTATCTGTGCTGCAGGTTTGGTTTCAGCCCATCAGACCTTCTTGGACTCTCCAGTCCTGGTTTTCGTCCCTGGACTCCGGTTTTTCGGTGCGTATCTGTGCTGCAGGTTTGGTTTTAGCCCATCAGACCTTCTTGGACTCTCCAGTCCTGGTTTTTGTCCCTGGACTCCGGTTTTTCGGTGCGTATCTGTGCTGCAGGTTTGGTTTTAGCCCATCAGACCTTCTTGGACTCTCCAGTCCTGGTTTTCGTCCCTGGACTCCGGTTTTTCGGTGCGTATCTGTGCTGCAGGTTTGGTTTCAGCCCATCAGACCTTCTTGGACTCTCCAGTCCTGGTTTTCGTCCCTGGACTTCGGTTTTTCGGGGCGTATCTGTGCTGCAGGTTTGGTTTCAGCCCATCAGACCTTCTTGGACTCTCCAGTCCTGGTTTTCGTCCCTGGACTTCGGTTTTTCGGTGCGTATCTGTGCTGCAGGTTTGGTTTCAGCCCATCAGACCTTCTTGGACTCTCCAGTCCTGGTTTTCGTCCCTGGACTTCGGTTTTTCGGTGCGTATCTATGCTGCAAGTTTGGTTTCAGCCCATCAGACCTTCTTGGACTCTCCAGTCCTGGTTTTCGTCCCTGGACTTCGGTTTTTCGGGGCGTATCTGTGCTGCAGGTCTGGTTTCAGCCCATCAGACCTTCTTGGACTCTCCAGTCCTGGTTTCCGTCCCTGGACTCCAGTTTTTCGGTGCGTATCTATGCTGCAGGTTTGGTTTCAGCCCATCAGACCTTCTTGGACTCTCCAGTCCTGGTTTTCGTCCCTGGACTCCAGTTTTTCGGTGCGTATCTGTGCTGCTGGTTTGGTTTCAGCCCATCAGACCTTCTTGGACTCTCCAGTCCTGGTTTTCGTCCCTGGACTCCAGTTTTTCGGTGCGTATCTGTGCTGCAGGTTTGGTTTCAGCCCATCAGACCTCCTTGGACTCCCCAGTCCTGGTTTTCGTCCCTGGACTTCGGTTTTTCGGGGCGTATCTGTGCTGCAGGTTTGGTTTCAGCCCATCAGACCTTCTTGGACTCTCCAGTCCTGGTTTTCGTCCCTGGACTTCGGTTTTTCGGTGCGTATCTGTGCTGCAGGTTTGGTTTCAGCCCATCAGACCTTCTTGGACTCTCCAGTCCTGGTTTTCGTCCCTGGACTTCGGTTTTTCGGGCGTATCTGTGCTGCAGGTTTGGTTTCAGCCCATCAGACCTTCTTGGACTCTCCAGTCCTGGTTTTCGTCCCTGGACTTCAGTTTTTCGGTGCGTATCTGTGCCGCAGGTTTGGTTTCAGCCCATCAGACCTTCTTGGACTCTCCAGTCCTGGTTTTCGTCACTGGACTCCAGTTTTTCGGTGCGTATCTGTGCTGCAGGTTTGGTTTCAGTCCATCAGACCTTCTTGGACTCTCCAGTCCTGGTTTTTGTCCCTGGACTCTAGTTTTTCGGTGCGTATCTGTGCTGCAGGTTTGGTTTCAGCCCATCAGACCTTCTTGGACTCTCCAGTCCTGGTTTTCGTCCCTGGACTTCGGTTTTTTGTGCGTATCTGTGCTGCAGGTTTGGTTTCAGCCCATCAGACCTTCTTGGACTCTCCAGTCCTGGTTTTCGTCCCTGGACTTCGGTTTTTCGGTGCGTATCTGTGCTGCAGGTTTGGTTTCAGCCCATCAGACCTTCTTGGACTCTCCAGTCCTGGTTTTCGTCCCTGGACTTCGGTTTTTCGGTGCGTATCTGTGCTGCAGGTTTGGTTTCAGCCCATCAGACCTTCTTGGACTCTCCAGTCCTGGTTTTCGTCCCTGGACTTCGGTTTTTTGGGGCGTATCTGTGCTGTTGGTTTGGTTTTAGCCCATCAGACCTTTTTGGACTCTCCAGTCCTGGTTTCGTCCCTGGACTCGAGTTTTTCGGTGCGTATCTGTGCTGCAGGTTTGGTTTCAGCCCATCAGACCTTCTTGGACTCTCCAGTCCTGGTTTTCGTCCCTGGACTCCAGTTTTTCGGTGCGTATCTGTGCTGCAGGTTTGGTTTCAGCCCATCAGACCTTCTTGGACTCTCCAGTCCTGGTTTTCGCCCCTGGACTCCGGTTTTTCGGTGCGTATCTATGCTGCAGGTTTGGTTTCAGCCCATCAGACCTTCTTGGACTCTCCAGTCCTGGTTTTCGTCCCTGGACTTCGGTTTTTTGGGGGCGTATCTGTGCTGTTGGTTTGGTTTTAGCCCATCAGACCTTTTTGGACTCTCCAGTCCTGGTTTCGTCCCTGGACTCGAGTTTTTCGGTGCGTATCTGTGCTGCAGGTTTGGTTTCAGCCCATCAGACCTTCTTGGACTCTCCAGTCCTGGTTTTCGCCCCTGGACTCCGGTTTTTCGGTGCGTATCTATGCTGCAGGTTTGGTTTCAGCCCATCAGACCTTCTTGGACTCTCCAGTCCTGGTTTTCGTCCCTGGACTTCGGTTTTTCGGTGCGTATCTGTGCTGCAGGTCTGGTTTCAGCCCATCAGACCTTCTTGGACTCTCCAGTCCTGGTCTTCGTCCCTGGACTCCAGTTTTTCGGGGCGTATCTATGCTGCAGGTTTGGTTTCAGCCTATCAGACCTTCTTGGACTCTCCAGTCCTGGTTTTCGTCCCTGGACTTCGGTTTTTCGGTGCGTATCTGTGCTGCAGGTTTGGTTTCAGCCCATCAGACCTTCTTGGACTCTCCAGTCCTGGTCTTCGTCCCTGGACTCCAGTTTTTCGGGGCGCATCTATGCTGCAGGTTTGGTTTCAGCCCATCAGACCTTCTTTGACTCTCCAGTCCTGGTTTTCGTCCCTGGACTTCGGTTTTTCGGTGCGTATCTGTGCTGCAGGTTTGGTTTCAGCCCATCAGACCTTCTTGGACTCTCCAGTCCTGGTCTTCGTCCCTGGACTCCAGTTTTTCGGGGCGCATCTATGCTGCAGGTTTGGTTTCAGCCCATCAGACCTTCTTGGACTCCCCAGTCCTGGTTTTCGTCCCTGGACTTCGGTTTTTCGGGGCGTATCTGTGCTGCAGGTTTGGTTTTAGCCCATCAGACCTTCTTGGACTCTCCAGTCCTGGTTTTCGTCCCTGGACTTCGGTTTTTCGGTGCGTATCTGTGCTGCAGGTTTGGTTTCAGCCCATCAGACCTTCTTGGACTCTCCAGTCCTGGTTTTCGTCCCTGGACTCCAGTTTTTCGGTGCGTATCTGTGCTGCAGGTTTGGTTTCAGCCCATCAGACCTTCTTGGACTCCCCAGTCCTGGTTTTCGTCCCTGGACTTCGGTTTTTCGGGGCGTATCTGTGCTGCAGGTTTGGTTTTAGCCCATCAGACCTTCTTGGACTCTCCAGTCCTGGTTCCGTCCCTGGACTTTGGTTTTTCGGTGCGTATCTATGCTGCAGGTTTGGTTTCAGCCCATCAGACCTTCGTGGACTCTCCAGTCCTGGTTTCGTCCCTGGACTTCGGTTTTTCGGTGCGTATCTGTGCTGCAGGTTTGGTTTTAGCCCATCAGACCTTCTTGGACTCTCCAGTCCTGGTTTTCGTCCCTGGACTTCGGTTTTTCGGTGCGTATCTATGCTGCAGGTTTGGTTTCAGCCCGTCAGACCTTCTTGGACTCTCCAGTCCTGGTTTTTGTCCCTGGACTCCAGTTTTTCGGTGCGTATCTGTGCTGCAGGTTTGGTTTCAGCCCATCAGACCTTCTTGGACTCTCCAGTCCTGGTTTTCGTCCCTGGACTTCGGTTTTTCGGTGCGTATCTATGCTGCAGGTTTGGTTTCAGCCCATCAGACCTTCTTGGACTCTCCAGTCCTGGTTTTCGTCCCTGGACTTCGGTTTTTCGGGGCGTATCTGTGCTGCAGGTTTGGTTTCAGCCCATCAGACCTTCTTGGACTCTCCAGTCCTGGTTTTCGTCCCTGGACTTCGGTTTTTCGGTGCGTATCTGTGCCGCAGGTTTGGTTTCAGCCCATCAGACCTTCTTGGACTCTCCAGTCCTGGTTTTCGTCCCTGGACTTCGGTTTTTCGGGGCGTATCTGTGCTGCAGGTTTGGTTTCAGCCCATCAGACCTTCTTGGACTCTCCAGTCCTGGTTTTCGTCCCTGGACTTCGGTTTTTCGGGGCGTATCTGTGCTGCAGGTTTGGTTTTAGCCCATCAGACCTTCTTGGACTCTCCAGTCCTGGTTTTGTCCCTGTACTCCAGTTTTTCGGTGGGTATCTGTGCTGCAGGTTTGGTTTTAGCCCATCAGACCTTCTTGGACTCTCCAGTCCTGGTTTTCGTCCCTGGACTTCGGTTTTTCGGGGACGATGTGTGCTGCAGGTTTGGTTTCAGCCCATCAGACCTTCTTGGACTCTCCAGTCCTGGTTTTCGTCCCTGGACTTCGGTTTTTCGGTGCGTATCTGTGCCGCAGGTTTGGTTTCAGCCCATCAGACCTTCTTGGACTCTCCAGTCCTGGTTTTCGTCCCTGGACTTCGGTTTTTCGGTGCGTATCTGTGCCGCAGGTTTGGTTTCAGCCCATCAGACCTTCTTGGACTCTCCAGTCCTGGTTTTCGTCCCTGGACTTCGGTTTTTCGGGGCGCATCTTCACCGTCTTGGTGAAATGTTAAACACAAACGAACACACCTCTGATCCTGGTCCCAGTCTGAGGCTGCTGGTCTGACTGGTTCGTGCTGGACCAGTCAAACATGGACCCCCCCCCAATCTTAAGCTCACATTCAAACAGAAATTCCTCCTTTCATCGACTCTCTCTCTCTCTCTCTGCAGGGATCCCATCCCCTCCTCCTCCTCTTCATCCTCCTCATCATCACTGCAGGATCCGGCCATTGGGAGCGACGCTGTTTACGTTTCCATGGAAACGCTGGCCTCCGTGTGGGTGCACGACCCCAGCGACCTCCGTGACCTCAGAGCGGAGCGCCACGAGCCGCCGCCTGCGTGGGGTGAGTGAACTAGCAGTCCGGTTCTGGTCCAGTTCTGGTCTGGATCCAGGTCTGGTGCTGCAGAGTCTAAATGCCATGTTCAGCAGGGCGGGACCCAGGGACGCGGTCCGGTTCTGGTCCGGCTCTGGTCCGGTTTTGGTCTGGTTCTGGTCTGGTGCAGCCACGTTCAGCAGGGGGGGACCGGGGAAGACGGTCCGGTTCTGGTCTGGTTCTGGTCCGGCTCTGGTCCGGTTCTGGTCCGATTCTGGTCTGGTTCTGGTCCAGTTCTGGTCCAGTTCTGGTCCGGTTCTGGTCTGGTTCTGGTCCGGTTCTGGTCCGGTTCTGGTCCGGTTCTGGTCTGGTTCTGGTCCAGTTCTGGTCCGGTTCTGGTCTGGTTCTGGTCCGGTTCTGGTCTGGTTCTGGTTCAGTTCTGGTCTGGTGCAGCCGCGTTCCCCGGGCAGGACTGGGGTAGGTGGTCTGGTTCTGGTCCGGTTCTGGTCTGGTTCTGGTCCAGTTCTGGTCCGACTCTGGTCCGGTTCTGGTCTGGTGCAGCTGCGTTCCCCGGGCGGGACTGGAGGAGGTGGTCCGGTTCTGGTCCGGTTCTGGTCCAGTTCTGGTCCGGTTCTGGTCCGGTTCTGGTCCAGTTCTGGTCCGGTTCTGGTCCAGTTCTGGTCTGGTTCTGGTCCGGTTCTGTTCCGGTTCTGGTCTGGTTCTGGTCCGGTTCTGTTCCGGTTCTGGTCTGGTTCTGGTCCAGTTCTGGTCCAGTTCTGGTCCGGCTCTGGTCCGGTTCTGGTCCGGTTCTGGTCCAGTTCTGGTCCGGTTCTGGTCCGGTTCTGGTCTGGTTCTGGTCTGGTTCTGGTCCGGTTCCGGTCTGGTGCTCCTTCATCTCGAGCATCCTTTCATCATGTCAGCCTGGAGCAGCGCTGCAGTTCCTCCTGCAGCCACCGGGTGGTGCTGATGAGCAGGAAGCTCCCAGTAAACCCCAGTTAATCCGGATCAGAGCCCGAACCAAAACCGTCCTGGATCACCGATAATCTGGATGATGGATGACATCGCTGACTCAGCAGCTTTGACCACATGGAAGTTTTAACTGCTGAGAGTTTTATGTAATTATCTTAATGACCATAAAATACAGTTGTCCTCCAAATTATTAATTAATTATTCTTAACTGATTCTGTTAATAATTATTAATTAATCACAGAAAAATCTAAATTCACAATAAGAATTCAAATAAGAAGAAACATAAAAAAGTTTTAAAAGATTAAAATTAACTAAATTAAGTTTAATGTAATATTTAGGGATGCACGATATAATCGGCACTATATCGGACTTAAAACTGAGTGTCGGACATCGGCCACCCCACCGATATTCAGCCGATATTTAATCAATCAGGCCGCTGTTTCTAAAGTCTAAAAAAACCCCCAAACTTATTTTTTACAGACTTCAAAACTTCTAAAGACATTTTCCTTTAGGATGTTCTGTGTTCTTATACACGCTCGTTCGCGTAAATGACCAAATATTAGGGCTGGGAAAAAACATCGATACACTGAAATATCGCAATATTTTCATATGCAGAATTTATATTGATATTTGAAAACGCGACACTGACATATTTAACTACGAAATCTCGTGAGATTTCATGAAAACCCGCGAGATTTCGAAACAGGTCGACAAAATCTCGTGAGATTTAATTAATAAAATGGATCGATACTGTGTTTTTAAATATAGATACGATATCAGCATATGAAAATATTGTGATATTTCAGTGCATCAGGTTTTTTCCAGCCCTAGTGTTGCTGCACAGGTAGTCTTGTTTTTTGTTTAAATGTTTTAACATTTCTGGTAAACCATAATTCAAAATCAATGTCACAATTTTCATCATTTTTTAATTTTAATGGAAT
Source organism: Atherinomorus stipes (assembly GCA_023101725.1). Taxonomy (NCBI): domain Eukaryota; kingdom Metazoa; phylum Chordata; class Actinopteri; order Atheriniformes; family Atherinidae; genus Atherinomorus; species Atherinomorus stipes. The sequence continues at coordinate 128,051 of JALJCO010012881.1, read as the reverse complement.
TTTATATCCGATATGCCAATAATTTAATACTCATGTGGCCTATAACCGATATCAATACCGATATTAAAGCTGAAAAAAATAAGCAGTCATTTCAAATAGCAGTTTTGTTATCTGTTTCTGACACTTTGAAAAATAGGGGTGGGAAAAAATACTGATACACTTGAAATATCACAATATTTTCATATACCGATATCAATTGATATTTTTGATCTATATGATCTTTGATCTATTTTACTTACGAAATCTTGCGAGATTTCATCGTTCCGTTACAAAATCTCATGATATTTCATGAATTCTCTCAAGATTTCTTAACAGAATGATGAAAGATTGCGAGATTTTGTTAGTAAAATAGAGCGATACTGCGTTTTTAAATATCGATATATCAGCATATGAAAATATCACACCTTTTCACTGTATATATATTTTTTCCCAGCTCTAATTTTTACCCTAATTTGTAGGGATGCACGATATTGGAATTTTGGCCGATATGTCGATATTTTAAAACTCATGTGGCCAATAGCTGATATCAATACCGATATTAAAACAAAAAAAATCAGTCAGTGCAAATATCAGTTTTGTTATCTGTTTCCGACACTTTGAAAGACAGAAGTGGGAAAAAATACTGATACGCTGAAATATTATATATCAAATCGATATTTAAAAACGCAGTATTGATCTATTTTACTTATGAAATCTCGCAAGATTTCATCATTCTGTTACAAAATCTCACGATATTTCATGAATTCTCACAAGATTTCATAACAGAATGATGAAAGATTGCAAGATTTCGTTAGTAAAATAAACCGATACCATGTTTTTTAAATGTCAATATGATATCAACATAAGGAAATATCCCCAAATTTTTGTGAATTGCTGCGAGATTTCACAATGGAACGATGAAAAATTGCAAAATCTCATTAGTAAAATCGACGATACCGCGTTTTTAAATGTCAATATGATTTCAGCACATGAAAATATCGCGATATTTCACTGTATCAATATTTTTACCACCCCTAGTCTTTTTGAAGAAGTTGTTTTTGTTTGTTTTTTTTACTTTAGAAACAGCGGGCTTATCGGTTAAATATCGGTTAAATATCGGTTAAATATTGGCTAAATATCGGTGGGGTGGCAGATGTCCAATACTCAGTTTTAAGGCCGATATAAGCCGATACCGATATAGGCGGATTATATATGGTGCGTCCCTAATTTTAATGTATTATAACGACTTCCATATAAATATTTCCATTTGCTGCTTTTTCCTCCATCAGGACGGTAAAAATAACTTAGAGGTCAAATCTGTATCTGACCTGCAGATATTTTAAATTAAGAGAAAGAAAATGTCAGATGAAGCAGAAATGTGGATCTGAGGAGTTACTGTAAGTTTGAAAGGATTTAAAGGTCAGAGTTTGAAAATGCTGTGAACGCTTCTTTTGTTTCAGGATATTAAAAATTTCCTGTAAAACACAGAAGTGTGTTTGCATCCACGGAAAAGCCTGCAGCCGACCGGTTCCAGCCAGTTCCTCCTCCTCTGCAGCAGCCCGTCTGCTTCTTTCTGCAGAAAAGATTCATTTTCTCGCAGATATTTGATAAAGTCCTGATACTGATGAGAACGTGGTGCTGATGTAGCGACGGATGGAGGATCTCCTGGTTTAGAAAACCTCTGCTGAAGTTCATCCTCACCGAACGCTCCACCTCCCTCATTTCATCCAGTTTCTTCTAAATTTACTTTATTCTGATAAATACACAAGTGAATTCTTGTAAATTTACTTTATTTTTGTAAAATCGTGACTTTTTTCTCGTAAAAGTCCATTTTTTTCTGCTCTTATAACGACTTTATTTCCTCAGTTAGAAAAAAATATTTCCTAATGTGGCTCTAATACTTGTACGTCTCGCTGGATGGAAGAATTTTTTACAGACTTCAAGAATAAAGTCATAATATTATGAGAAAAAAGTTGGAAATTTACAAGAATAATGTTATAAATTCGTATTTTTTGTCGTAAATTACGACTTTATTTTGGTAAATGTACAACTTTATTCTTGGAAAATAGTGAACTCTTACGACTATTCTTATAAAATTACAACCTAATTCTTTTAAATTTCTGACTTTATCATAAATTACGAGTTTGTTCTTACAAATTTACAACTTAATTCTTATAAATTTATGACGTTATTTTTGTAATTTTGCTATTTTTTTCATAAATTTAGGAGTTTACGCTTATAAATTTATGACTATGCATGTAATTTTACAACTTTGTGTAACATAAGGACTTTTTGTAGAAATATTACAATTTTTTACATAGATTGGTGATTTTATTCAAGTAAAATAACGACTTTGTTTTAGTAAATTTACAACTTTATTCTTGTAAGATAACTTTTTGTCATAATATTATGAATTTTTCCCTTATATTGGTGACTTTATTCTTGGAAATTAACGACCTTATTCTTGTAAATAACGTTTTCTCTTAAAATTATGATCTTTTCCCCATAAAAATCAGATTTTATTCTTTTAAATTTACTTTATTCTGATAAATTTCCGACTTTATTCTTTTAAATTTATTTTATTCTCGTAAATTTGACTTTATTCTCTTAAATTCACAACTTTATTTTTGTAAAGTAACTACTTTTTTCTCGTATTATTAACACTTGATTTTCAAAGTCGGTAACAACCTTTTTGTCTGAATCTGACAGACTGTGGTTCATGATATTTGTTCAGAAGTCGTTGAAGGTCTTACTCCACCATCGTGATTACGCGGCGGGTAGACGTTCAAAAAGTATCGATAACATGATAAGAGTATCATTTTTTCAGGATCTTAACAGTACCCAGTACTCTGCTGGTCTGATGTGAGGGAATGAAACCAAGCAGCTGCTCGTAGAGGTCTGGCTGAACAACGACGGGTGCTTTAACGGTTTGGGGGGCAGAAAACTTCACTTTCCTGCCCGAGTTTCTGTGATGTCATGAGTTTCACCTTCATCACCGTTGTTTTAAAGTCTGTACCCTGCTGGCTGTGTTTCCACCAGAGTCCGGGTGTGTTTTTGACGGTTGTCCGCCGGCTGGTCTGGCGTGGACGCAGCAGCTGTCCCCTCACCTCCAGAGAAACAAACAGGTACCGACACCGTTTATGTGCAGGTCCAGGAGGATCTGGAGCCGACTGAAGTCTGGTTCTAATACTTTTAAATCTTGTGTTCCAGCTGCAGGACACGCTGCTGCAGAGGGAGGAGGAGCTGGCCAGACTGCAGGAGGAAAACAACAAGCTCAGGGAGTTCCTCGGGTCCTCCTTTGTGAGGAACCTGCAGCAGAAGGCAAAGGTGTGTAGGAGGTCTACGAGAGGCCTGACAGGGACACGTAAACCCAACCGTCCTCGTACGGGGACACGTAAACCCAACCGGCCTCTGACAGGGACACGTAAACCCAACCGGCCTCGAACGGGGACACGTAAACCCAACCGGCCTCGAACGGGGACACGTAAACCCAACCAGCCTGTGACAGGGACACGTAAACCCAACCGGCCTCTGACAGGGACACGTAAACCCAACCGGCCTCTGACAGGGACACTTAAAACCCATCCGGCCTCTGACAGGGACACGTAAACCCAACCGGCCTCTGACAGGGACACAAACCCAACCAGCCTCTGACAGGGACACTTAAAACCCAACAGGCCTCTGACAGGGACACGTAAACCCAACCGGCCTCTGACAGGGACACGTAAACCCAACCGGCCTCTGACAGGGACACGTAAACCCAACCGGCCTCTGACAGGGACACAAACCCAACCAGCCTCTGACAGGGACACTTAAAACCCAACAGGCCTCTGACAGGGACACGTAAACCCAACCGTCCTCTGACAGGGACACGTAAACCCAACCGTCCTCTGACAGGGACACTTAAAACCCATCCGGCCTCTGACAGGGACACAAACCCAACCGGCCTCTGACAGTGACACGTAAACCCAACCGGCCTCTGACAGTGACACGTAAACCCAACCGGCCTGTGACAGGGACACGTAAACCCAACCGTCCTCTGACAGGGACACGTAAACCCAACCGGCCTCTGACAGGGACACGTAAACCCAACCGGCCTCTGACAGTGACACGTAAACCCAACCGGCCTCTGACAGGGACACGTAAACCCAACCGGCCTCTGACAGTGACACGTAAACCCAACCGTCCTCTGACAGGGACACGTAAACCTAACCGGCCTCTGACAGGGACACGTAAACCCAACCAGCCTCTGACAGGGACACAAACCCAACCGGCCTCTGACAGTGACACGTAAACCCAACCGTCCTCTGACAGGGACACGTAAACCCAACCAGCCTCTGACAGGGACACGTAAACCCAACCGGCCTCTGACATGGACACGTAAACCCAACCGGCCTCTGACATGGACACGTAAACCCAACCGGCCTCTGACAGGGACACGTAAACCCAACCGGCCTCTGACAGGGGCACGTAAACCCAACCGGCCTCTGACAGGGGCACGTAAACCCAACCGGCCTCTGACATGGACACGTAAACCCAACCGGCCTCTGACAGGGGCACGTAAACCCAACCAGCCTCTGACAGGGACACGTAAACCCAACCAGCCTCTGACAGGGACACGTAAACCCAACCAGCCTCTGACAGGGACACGTAAACCCAACCGGCCTCTGACAGGGACACGTAAACCCAACCAGCCTCTGACAGGGGCACGTAAACCCAACCAGCCTCTGACAGGGACACGTAAACCCAACCGGCCTCTGACAGGGGCACGTAAACCCAACCGGCCTCTGACAGGGACACGTAAACCCAACCAGCCTCTGACATGGACACAAACCCAACCGGCCTCTGACAGGGACACGTAAACCCAACCAGCGTCGTACGGGGACACGTAAACCCAACCAGCCTCTGACAGGGACACGTAAACCCAACCGGCCTCTGACAGGGACACGTAAACCCAACCGGCCTCTGACAGGGACACGTAAACCCAACCAGCGTCGTACGTGGGCACGTAAACCCAACCAGCCTCTGACAGGGACACGTAAACCCAACCAGCCTCTGACAGGGACACGTAAACCCAACCAGCGTCGTACGGGGACACGTAAACCCAATCAGCCTCTGACAGGGACACGTAAACCCAATCAGCCTCTGACAGGGACACGTAAACCCAATCAGCCTCTGACAGGGACACATAAACCCAACCGGCCTGTGACAGGGACACGTAAACCCAACCGGCCTCTGACAGGGACACGTAAACCCAACCAGCCTCTGACAGGGACACATAAACCCAACCGGCCTCTGACAGGGACACGTAAACCCAGCCGGCCTCTGACAGGGACACGTAAACCCAACTAGCCTCTGACATGGACACGTAAACCCAACTAGCCTCTGACAGGGACACGTAAACCCAACCAGCCTCTGACAGGGACACGTAAACCCAACCAGCCTCTGACATGGACACGTAAACCCAACCAGCCCCTGACAGGGAAACGTAAACCCAACCAGCCTCTGACAGGGACACGTAAACCCAACCAGCCTCTGACAGGGACACGTAAACCCAACCGGCCTCTGACAGGGACACGTAAACCCAACCGGCCTGTGACAGGGACACATAAACCCAACCGGCCTGTGACAGGGACACGTAAACCCAACCAGCCTCTGACAGGGACACGTAAACCCAACCAGCCTCGTACGTGGGCACGTAAACCCAACCGGCCTCTGACAGGGACACGTAAACCCAACCGTCCTCTGACAGGGACACGTAAACCCAACCAGCCTCTGACAGGGACACGTAAACCCAACCGGCCTGTGACAGGGACACGTAAACCCAACCGGCCTGTGACAGGGACACGTAAACCCAACCAGCCTCTGACAGGGACACGTAAACCAAACCAGCCTCTGACAGGGACACGTAAACCCAACCGTCCTCTGACAGGGACACGTAAACCCAACCGTCCTCTGACAGGGACACGTAAACCCAACCAGCCTCTGACAGGGACACGTAAACCCAACCGGCCTCTGACAGGGACACGTAAACCCAACCAGCCTCTGACAGGGACACGTAAACCAAACCAGCCTCTGACAGGGACACGTAAACCCAACCGTCCTCTGACAGGGACACGTAAACCCAACCGGCCTCTGACAGGGACACGTAAACCCAACCAGCCTCTGACAGGGACACGTAAACCCAACCGTCCTCTGACAGGGACACGTAAACCCAACCAGCCTCTGACAGGGACACGTAAACCCAACCGTCCTCTGACAGGGACACGTAAACCCAACCGTCCTCTGACAGGGACACGTAAACCCAACCAGCGTCGTACGGGGACACGTAAACCCAACCAGCCTCTGACAGGGACACGTAAACCCAACCGGCCTCTGACAGGGACACGTAAACCCAACCGGCCTCTGACAGGGACACGTAAACCCAACCAGCGTCGTACGTGGGCACGTAAACCCAACCAGCCTCTGACAGGGACACGTAAACCCAACCAGCCTCTGACAGGGACACGTAAACCCAACCAGCCTCGTACGGGGACACGTAAACCCAATCAGCCTCTGACAGGGACACGTAAACCCAATCAGCCTCTGACAGGGACACGTAAACCCAATCAGCCTCTGACAGGGACACATAAACCCAACCGGCCTGTGACAGGGACACGTAAACCCAACCGGCCTCTGACAGGGACACGTAAACCCAACCAGCCTCTGACAGGGACACATAAACCCAACCGGCCTCTGACAGGGACACGTAAACCCAACCAGCCTCGTACGTGGGCACGTAAACCCAACCGGCCTCTGACAGGGACACGTAAACCCAACCGTCCTCTGACAGGGACACGTAAACCCAACCAGCCTCTGACAGGGACACGTAAACCCAACCGGCCTGTGACAGGGACACGTAAACCCAACCGGCCTGTGACAGGGACACGTAAACCCAACCAGCCTCTGACAGGGACACGTAAACCAAACCAGCCTCTGACAGGGACACGTAAACCCAACCGTCCTCTGACAGGGACACGTAAACCCAACCGTCCTCTGACAGGGACACGTAAACCCAACCAGCCTCTGACAGGGACACGTAAACCCAACCGGCCTCTGACAGGGACACGTAAACCCAACCAGCCTCTGACAGGGACACGTAAACCAAACCAGCCTCTGACAGGGACACGTAAACCCAACCGTCCTCTGACAGGGACACGTAAACCCAACCGTCCTCTGACAGGGACACGTAAACCCAACCAGCCTCTGACAGGGACACGTAAACCCAACCGTCCTCTGACAGGGACACGTAAACCCAACCAGCCTCTGACAGGGACACGTAAACCCAACCGTCCTCTGACAGGGACACGTAAACCCAACCGTCCTCTGACAGGGACACGTAAACCCAACCATCCTCTGACAGGGACACGTTAACCCAACCAGCCTCTGACAGGGACACGTAAACCCAACCAGCCTCTGACAGGGACACGTAAACCAAACCAGCCTCTGACAGGGACACGTAAACCAAACCAGCCTCTGACAGGGACACGTAAACCCAACCGTCCTCTGACAGGGACACGTAAACCCAATCAGCCTCTGACAGGGACACGTAAACCCAACCGGCCTCGAACGGGGACACATAAACCCAACCAGCCTCTGACAGGGACACGTAAACCCAACCAGCCTCTGACAGGGACACGTAAACCCAACCAGCCTCTGACAGGGACACGTAAACCCATCCAGCCTCTGACAGGGACACGTAAACCCAACCAGCCTCTGACAGGGACACGTAAACCCAACCAGCCTCTGACAGGGACACGTAAACCCAACCGGCCTCGTACGGGGACACGTAAACCCAACCGGCCTCGTACGGGGACACGTAAACCCAACCGGCCTCTGACAGGGACACGTAAACCCAACCGGCCTCTGACAGTGACACGTAAACCCAACCGTCCTCTGACAGGGACACGTAAACCCAACCGGCCTCTGACAGTGACACGTAAACCCAATCAGCCTCTGACAGGGACACGTAAACCCAACCGGCCTCTGACAGGGACACGTAAACCCAACCGGCCTCGTACGGGGACACGTAAACCCAACCGGCCTCTGACAGGGACACGTAAACCCAACCGGCCTCTGACAGGGACACGTAAACCCAACCAGCCTCTGACAGGGACACGTAAACCCAATCAGCCTCTGACAGGGACATGTAAACCCAACCAGCCTCTGACAGGGACATGTAAACCCAACCAGCCTCTGACAGGGACACGTAAACCCAACCGTCCTCTGACAGGGACACGTAAACCCAACCAGCCTCTGACAGGGACACGTAAACCCAACCGGCCTCGTACGGGGACACGTAAACCCAACCGGCCTCTGACAGGGACACGTAAACCCAACCAGCCTCGTACGGGGACACGTAAACCCAACCGGCCTCTGACAGGGACACGTAAACCCAACCAGCCTCTGACAGGGACACGTAAACCCAACCGGCCTCTGACAGGGACACGTAAACCCAACCAGCCTCTGACAGGGACACGTAAACCCAACCGTCCTCTGACAGGGACACGTAAACCCAACCAGCCTCTGACAGGGACACGTAAACCCAACCGGCCTCTGACAGTGACACGTAAACCCAACCGGCCTCGTACGTGGACACGTAGACCCAACAGGCCTCTGACAGGGACATGTAAACCCAACCAGCCTCTGACAGGGACATGTAAACCCAACCAGCCTCTGACAGGGACATGTAAACCCAACCAGCCTCTGACAGGGACATGTAAACCCAACCAGCCTCTGACAGGGACACGTAAACCCAATCAGCCTCTGACAGGGACATGTAAACCCAACCAGCCTCTGACAGGGACATGTAAACCCAACCAGCCTCTGACAGGGACACGTAAACCCAACCGTCCTCTGACAGGGACACGTAAACCCAACCAGCCTCTGACAGGGACACGTAAACCCAACCAGCCTCTGACATGGACACGTAAACCCAACCAGCCTCTGACAGGGACACGTAAACCCAACCGATCTCTGACAGGGACACGTAAACCCAACCGGCCTCTGACAGGGACACGTAAACCCAACCAGCCTCGTACGGGGACACGTAAACCCAACCGATCTCTGACAGGGACACATAAACCCAACCGGCCTCTGACAGGGACACATAAACCCAACCAGCCTCTGACAGGAACATTTTCCTAAAGCCTAGTTTCTAAATCTCCCCTAACGACGGCCGATCCGGCATCGTCTTCGTCCCGTCTCCTCTCTGAGCTCTCCTCCAACGACTGCCTATTCGGCATCGTCTTCGTCCCGTCTCTTCTCCGAGATCTCCCCTAACGACGGACGATTTTGCATCGTCTTTGTCCCGTTTCCTCTCCGAGATCTCACTTAACGACGGCCGATCCGGCATCGTCTTTGTCTTGTTTCCTCTCCAAGATCTCCCCTAACGACGGCCGATCCGGCATCGTCTTCGTCCCGTTTCTTTTCTTAGATGTTCAGCCAGTTTGAGTCGGTCGGATGTTGACTTTTGTCTCATCTGTTTCTCTCTTCCTTTGACATGAATCAGCCTTGGTGTGCATTCAGAACGGCTGGTGATCCGTCTGCTAGCACGTGGGCTAGTGTATAAGTGAAACTGCTATAATGTGTGAACCCAAAGTCATAAAGTGTCCTAAATAGCAGACGTGTTTGGTTTGAATCCGGTCCCTTTTGGCCCCTATGGCTCAGTGATGGCACTGGGCCAGACGTGGTCAGAACATTTGTGGACCAGATGTGGAGGTCAGGTGGCAGAGTTGCAACAGCTACACAACATTTAGTCAACACCCCAAGTTTAGACCAAATCTGGGCCAAACGTAAATGACCGTTTTGGCCAATCATTTGTCTCTATCTGGGTGGTTTCTCAGCCTTGGAACACGGCAGCGATGGAACGATGGCTCCAGGACTGTACATTCATGTTACTGTGCCATCAAACCAGCTACGAATATATTTATAATGTCAGAAAGTTGCACAGTGCCACTCTCCGGTACACTTGTTTCAGTTTTCAGAAACATTTGTTTTATTTGAGGCAGATAAACCAATGGATTATTTTGACATATTCTTGCAGATTCTTGGACGTCCTCTAAACCAGTGTTTCTCAGGGACCCCTGACCTGCATGTTTTAGATGTCTGGACTGTAACAAACCTGAATGACAACAGTGGCTTGGAAAGGACTTGATATGGAAGCTTGCAAGTCTGGATCAGGTTTGATAGAGAGATGGAACACATCTAAACCATGCAGGAATGTGGATCCAGATACTCAGGACCCTCTATGCTACATCTGAAACACGCAGGAATGTGGATCCAGATCCTCAGGACCCTCTATGCTACATCTAAAACACGCAGGAATGTGGATCCAGATACTCAGGACCCTCTATTCTACATCTAAAACATGCAGGAATGTGGATCCAGATACTCAGGACCCTCTATGCTACATCTAAAACATGCAGGAATGTGGATCCAGATACTCAGGACCCTCTATTCTACATCTAAAACACGCAGGAATGTGGATCCAGATACTCAGGACCCTCTATTCTACATCTAAAACATGCAGGAATGTGGATCCAGATACTCAGGACCCTCTATTCTACATCTAAAACATGCAGGAATGTGGATCCAGATACTCAGGACCCTCTATGCTACATCTAAAACACGCAGGAATGTGGATCCAGATACTCAGGACCCTCTATTCTACATCTAAAACATGCAGGAATGTGGATCCAGATACTCAGGACCCTCTATGCTACATCTAAAACACGCAGGAATGTGGATCCAGATACTCAGGACCCTCTATTCTACATCTAAAACATGCAGGAATGTGGATCCAGATACTCAGGACCCTCTATGCTACATCTAAAACACGCAGGAATGTGGATCCAGATACTCAGGACCCTCTATTCTACATCTAAAACATGCAGGAATGTGGATCCAGATACTCAGGACCCTCTATGCTACATCTAAAACATTCAGGGCAGGGGGTTGTGGGGATCTGGATTAAGAATACTGGTTTACACCAACATCAGCGTCTTTTTTACTTCTAGCAACATTTTTTCCCGATGAGAATGATGAATTCAGAATCTCATGTTCTCCATCTTTCCTCACAGAAACTCACCGACGGGAGGAAGCTGAAGAGAAACCTGACGGACCTCCACAACGAGCGTTTTCAGGCGACTTCGTCCAAACAAGCCAGCAAGAGAGTCTGCAGGAACCTCACGGCCCAGTTCTGCTCCGAGTCCTCCGAGAGGTCTGCGTGTTCGGAACCAAACCTGGACCTCTGGGTCTTACGGACGTTGGGACTGAAGGACCGAGACACCATCGACACATCCGGTGAATCCTCGTCCGAATGCAGCCTCGGAGGTTCGGTTTACGATGCGGCCGTCACCTCGTCTCCGTCCTCCGAGTACACGTCCAGCTCCTCGTTCAGCTCTCCTGTCGCCACGTCCACGCCGTCTCACGTCCACTACTGCCAAACACCCGGCCCAGACCAAAGACCTGGTCCAGACCACCTGCTGTACTGGTCTCTGCCGCAAGACGGCCAGCCTCCGACTCAGCAAGTCCAAGTCTGCCCGGTGTTGCCTTCAAGTCCAGGAGCGGACCGGTTCTGGACTCCCGCTGGCGGCTGCAGCCCGGCGAGTCCGTCGGCGCCGCCGCAGACGCCGCGTACCCGCACGGATCTAGCTTTCAGCATGTCCCTCAGCCCGTCCAGCAGCGTCAAGACCCACAGCTTCCCCCAGGGACAGGCCTTCATCCGGAGGGACGCCGCGGGCGGGTGGAACTTCACCTGGGTGCCCAGACAAGAACCGTGAACAGATTCTCTGAAAAATCCAGATTGGAGCTGCAGGTCCATCGTGGAGCAGAGAGCCGGTCCCATTTACAGCAGGAAAAAAGTACTGAACACGTCAACATTCCCTCAGAAATATGTTTCTAGTAGCGCTACTGACATGAAATTTTCCCCGGATGTCGGCAACAACCCAACTAATGCACACATACAATGAAATACCAACATTTATGTCCATAAATGAAGTTATGTGTAATATAGTGAAACAGGGAATAAGTATTGAATAAACTTACTGACATTTATTTACTACTACGTGTAAAAACCTTTGTTGGTGGTTCCAGCCTCCAGACGCCTCCTGTATGCAGAAACCAGTGGAAAACGTTGCTCAGGTGTGATTTAGGTCCATTCTTCCACAAACTGTCAGATCTTCAAGGTTCTGGGTCTCTTCTGTGAACTCGGATCTTCAGTTCTTTCGGGTGATTGACTGGTCCGTTCTAGCAACTTTATTTTCTTCTTAAAGCAGGTGAGTGTTTCTTGGCTGTGTGGTGGGACGGTCGTCTTGCTGAAAGATCCAGCCTCGTTCATCCAACCCTCCATGTCCCTGTGTGAAAAAGTGATCTTCCCCTAAACCTAATAACTGGTTGTTCCACCTTAGCAGCAACAACTGCATCAAGCGTTTGTGATAACTGGCAGTGAGTCTTCTACAGCGCTGTGGAGGAATTTTGTTCCACTCATCTTTGCAGAATTGTTGTAATTCAGCCACATTGGAGGCTTTTCCAGCATGAACCGCCTTTTTAAGGTCATGCCACAGCATCTCAATGGGATTCAGGTGGGGACTTTGACTAGGCCACTCCAAAGTCTTCATGTTGTTGTTCTTAAGCCATTCAGAGGTGGACTTGCTGGTGTGTTCTGGATCATTGTTCTGCTGCAGAACCCAAGTGCGCTTCAGCTTGAGGTCACCAACAGATGGCCGGACGTTCTCCTTCAGGATTTTTTGGTAGAAGCAGAATTCATGGTTCCATTTACCACAGCAAGTCTTCCAGGTCCTGAAGCAGCAAAACAGCCCCAGACCATCACACTACCACCACCATGTTTTACTGTTGCCAGACAATGCCATGATGAAGACGAGACGAAGCAGAGACCAACATTTTACTCTTTTTTTCTTATTTTCCTTATGTTTTCCACGACTGGAAAAATCATTTCCAGGTTTTCCAGGACGCCTGGGAACCTTGTGGAGATTTCCCCCTTTTGAAAAGGACGAATTTGGAATATTTTTTGAAGATGCTGGCGGGTGTTTCTATAATAACCGTGATCATTTTGTCACAATAACGGTGATGTGATATTTTCATATGGTGCCTCCCCAGGTTAAAGCTTCAGTTTATGCGTGCAGTTTTTTATATATATTAAAAAAAAACAGAAGAAGAAGAAGAAGACGGTTGGAGTTTTGGCGGTAAATCATCATTTAACCCTTTCATCTCTACCAGGAGAGAGTACAGATGGCCGGACATTCTCCTTCAGGATTTTTTGGTAGAAGCAGAATTCATGGTTCCATTTACCACAGCAAGTCTTCCAGGTCCTGAAGCAGCAAAACAGCCCCAGACCATCACACTACCACCACCATGTTTTATTGTTGCTATGATGTTCCTTTTCTGAAATGCCGTGTTACTTTTACGCCAGATGTAATGGGACCTCCACCTTCCAGAAAGTTCCACTTTTGTCTCGTCAGTCCACAGAGTATTTTCCCAAAAGTCTTGGGGATCATCAAGATGCTTTCTGGCTAAACTGAGACGAGTCTTTATGTTCTTTTTGCTCAGCAGTGGTTTTGGTCTTGGAACTCTGCCATGCAGCCATTTTGCCCCCCAGTCTCTTTCTGATGGGGGAGTCATGAACACTGACCTTCATTGAGGCAAGTGAGGCCTGCAGTTCTTGGATGTTGTTCTGGGGTCTTTTGTGACCTCTTGGATGAGTCGTCGCTGTGCTCTTGGGGTCATTTTGGTTGGCCGGCCCCTCCTGGGAAGGTTCACCACTGTTCCATGTTTTCACCATTTGTGGATAATGGTTCTCACTGTGGTTCTCTGGAGTCCCAAAGCTTTAGAAATGGCTTTGGAACCTTTTCCAGACTGATAGATCTCAATGACTTTGTTTCTCATTTGTTCCTGAATTTCTTTGGATGGCAGCATGATGTCTAGCTTTGGAGGATCTTTTGGTCTACTTCACTTTGTCAGGCAGGTCCTATTTAAGTGATTTCTGATGGAGAACAGGTGTGGCAGTAATCAGGCCTGGATGTGGATAGAGAAGCTGAACTCAGCTTTCCAAAGATGATAAACCACAGTTCATTTATGTTTTAACAGGGGGGCAATCACTTTTTCACACAGGGACATGGAGGTTTGGATTTTTTTCCTCCTTTACTAATAAAAATCTTCATTGAAAAACTGCATTTTCTGTTTACTTGTGTTATCTGTGACTTACATTAAAATGTGTTTGATGATCTGAAACATTTAAGTGTGACAAACATGCAAAAAAGTAAGAAATCAGAAAGGAGGCAAAAATCTTTTAACACAGTTGCAACTTCATTTATGGACATAAATGTTAGCATTTCTTTGTATGTGTGCATTACTTGGGTTGTTGCCGACATCTGGTGAAAATTTCATGTCAATATCTACTAGAAATATATTTTCTGAGGGAAATGTTGACGCGTTCAATACTCTTTCCCCGCTGTATCTTGAAAGTTGTAAAACTCGGATACAACCGAAGACCACCAGCGCCTCAGACTCAGTCTGGAGGGCTGAGACCTCGTCTTTGTCAAGTTTTCTTTTTCAATCTCCAAAATAAGGATTTCATGCAGATGTTTCCGAAGATTCTCGGTCATCCCGGTCGAAGGACACTGCTTCTATTTTCCTGATTCTTTACGTGAGCACTTAGGATTTCAAACTGGTGCATTTTGTAAATTAACTACTTAGAACGTTTGAAAAACAAAAATAAAACGAAGCACAAATAAGCGGCTAAACAGGTCGACTGTGGCCAGAATCAAGCATTTTAGAGTAGCTAAACAAACGTAGAATGTAAGATGAGAAATTAACATGACTGCCTTAATTCTTTTATCACTTCCTAAGATATTTATGCTGCAGTGAAACTGCCAAATAAAACGTAAACTGGGATGATGAACTGGGCCAAAACATAATGGCCACTCTCTCACAGATGAAGCTAATGAGACCACCTACCAACAGCAGCTGGTCTTTGTGTTTTTGCCTGTTTATTTTTTTAAATTAAAGGTACACCGTGTAACTTTGGACCCAAACATCAGACTACTGTCAGTAACAACAGATGATTTCTGGGGTTAATATCCAGCACTGACGCATGTGGGGGCTCTGAGGGGGGCCACCCTCCTCTAAAACCAGACGTGGTAACTCTGCAGGAGCGGATCCGTCTCTCACTGATCATGTGACCTGGAGCGCTTTGCTTTAAGGCTCCTTGACTTCACTATCAGCTGATGAAAGTGATGTGAAAACATGGATCCTAAACGCAGATAGACGGTTTCATTTTGCGACAGTTGTGTGGGAAGTTACATGTTTAGCCCCCCGAGTGTCCAAAAGCTACACGGTGTTCCTTTAATTCAGAACAAGTGCGACAGAGCAGAGGTTGAAAAATACTGAAAAACTGTAAATAAGAAAAAGTATCTTCACTTTGCTTAAATTCTACTCAATTAAAAGTAAAAGTACCAATCTGAAAATGTACTTGAGTAAAAGTAAAAAAGTACTTGATTTAAAATGTACCACTGAGTAAAAGTTACTTTGTTACTTTCAATTACTTGCTGTAAAAAGGGCGAGTTATAAATCCAGCCCACGAGTGTTGAGGATGAGGGCCACTGAAGAAAATTTTTTTTGTGAAAAATCGAAATTCTGACTTTTCTCATTAAAAAAAAAAAAAAAAATCAGGGGATTTTTCTTTTAAATTTCTGTTTAAAAAGTAGGAATTCTGACTTTTTCCCCCCAGAACATAAAAAAAATATTTTTTTTTCAAATTTCTGAGATTCTGACACTCCACCCACCCCCCCCACCAAAAAAAAAAAACAGATCAGAGAGGTTGTCTTTTTTCGATTTCTGAGAAAAATTTAGACCTTTGACTCCCCCTCCCCCAGAACTTTAAAGAAAAGAAAAAAAAATCTGGACATTTTCTTTTGTAATTTCTGAGAAAAAGTAGGAATTCTGACTCCCACCCCCCAGAACGTAAAGGAAAAAAAATGGGGGCTTTTTTCCAATTTCTGAGAAAAAGTCAGACCTTTGACCTTCCCCCCAGCACTTAAAAAAAAAAAAGAAAATCAGGAGATTTTTTTTTTAAATTTCTGAGAAAAATGTAGGAATTCTGACTTCTTTGAGAGTTAAATAAATAAATGAAAAAATAATTTAAAAAAAAACTCCCGATTGTTTTTTTTAATGTTCTGGAAAAAGTCTGAATTCTGACTTTTTTTTTCTTCAGTGGGCCTAATCCTCTTCTGTATTTGAGAAACTTTAAAACAAAGTAAAGAGAGAAAAGAGTTAGTCGGCGATAAGCTGAACATCACGGAAATAGATCGTCAGCGAAGATTAACAATCCGTAACATTCGACATAAAACCGTTCAGGCTGATTTTTCTTCCTGCATTTCATTTTCCACTCAGTACTGGAGGAAGTTTCCAAAGTAGTGAAGCAAAGTACAAAATTTACTCGAGTAAAAGTAAAATAACTTATTCTAAAAATTACTAAAAAGAAAATTACATATTATTCACAAAAACTACTCAGTTACAGAGACAAATGTAATCGGTTATTTTCCACCTCTGCCACAGACATAACTGCCACAAGAACATCAGCGACAGGTCAGATTTCATCATGTTTCAGGATTAAAATGCTGAGATTTCCTGTAAAAATGAAAACTCACTGAGTTAATATCATAGCTGCCATTTTTGATGTTGTGTGTGATCACTGCCACCGTTGCTGAAGCTGGTTTCTGGTTCTGAATCTGATCCAGAACCGCAGGGACCTCCGGATTTTACCAGACAGACTAAAATAGGGGATTATCACGGTTACCGGAAGTTCACGGATTTGGGCACTTCCTCTTCCGGGCCATGTTAACCACAGCCGTTCCTGCTCTGTTATACTGTTTAAATCGGATAAACTCCAAACATACTTAAGTTTTCATTCCAGACTGAAGTGATACTGGATCAAAAGCTGGATCAAAGCGATCGATTTGCCGCGTTGAAGGGCCGAACTTTATAATAAAACACACGTTTGTTTGTCGCCGGTGGGGCACAACACCGGCACTTCACAGCATGCTAGCATTAGCCAGCTAGCGTTTACTGACGTGCTTAACATTGTGCGTCTTAAAACACACAAACATCTGAAAATCGGGTCTGTACCCCCCCGTTTCCAGTGGAACAACTGGGGACTGCCAAGAAAGGAGACGCTTTCAGATGCTTGTGTGTTTTCAGCCGCACAAAGTTAGGCACATTATCGAGCTGGCTAATGCTAACCTGCCAACACGACTGCGCAGTCTGCCGGCCACAAACAAACGTGTTTTATTATAAAGTTCGGTCCTTCATCGCGGCGAATCGGTCGTTTTAATCCACTTCTTCCTTAGCATCACTTCAGTCTGGAATGAAAACTTGGCATTGACGTTTATCCGATTAACAAAGTTTAACAGAGTAGTAGCTGGCGGACTACTGTTAGCAGGTTAGCATTAGCCAGCTTGATGACGTGCCTAACTTAGTGCGGCTGAAAACACACAAGCATCTGAAAAGCGTCTCCTTTCTTGGCAGTCCCCAGTTGTTCCACTGGAAACGGGGGGTACAGACCCGATTTTCAGATGTATGTGTGTTTTAAGACGCACAATGTTAAGCACGTCAGTAAACGCTAGCTGGCTAATGCTAGCATGCCGGTGTTGTGCCCCACCGGCTGCAAACAAACATGCTACGTTGTTTTATTATAAAGTTCGGCCCCTTCACTCTGGAGAATCGCTTTGATCCACTTCTTCCTTAGTATCACTTCAGTCTGGAATCCGTGAAAATTTCAGTACGGTTGGCGTTTTCACGTTATCTACGAAGTAAAGCAGGGACATTGAACTGAACCGGAAGTGGGCCGTCTAACTGGTTCAAACCGGAAGTTCGGAACACGGAAGCGTGATCATCCCCTGTAGAGAGAAACAACCGGATCGATCGCAGGTAGACTGGAATAAATTCCCAGATCAAACTATGTACGCGCTCCTCAAAATTATTCAGACCCTCCACTTAAATTCACAATAATAATTCAGAAAAGGAGACACTAAAGAAACTAATAATACATTTTTTTTTACAAAATTATAATTTAGTGAAGTAAAATATTGCTTTTGAATTGTGGTTGAAAGTAATAATAATAAAAAAAAAAAGGTTTTAACTTCAAATGTCATCATGCTTGTTTGCTTGTTTTATTTTTTGTTTTTAATGTTTCTTTAAACCACAATTCAAAATCAACGTCATGATTTTCACAGATATTTTATTCATTATAACTTTGTCAGTTTCATCTCATTTCGCTGCCAGCTGATTTTTGGGATTTTGAGGACGGCTGTAAATGAATGATATGAAATGATGGTTTACATGGTTTTTCTGTGAATCGACGGCTTCTGTGCTGTTTTATCCGCCGGAAACTGCTGAATTATGGCTGTTTTCCTCTGGACAGGCGTCCCGCGGTCGTCCTGGGAAACGAACCAGCAGGTGTTTCAGTCATGTGGTCGTTTAGTTTAATTACACTGAATGAAGATAAACTTGTTTCCAGCGTATTTTGTGTGGAAACTTTAAAAACGTGTCCGTCCACGTGAATAATGATGTTTTAGATGTGATTAACATTTAATGTTTTTCATTCATGAACATGTTATAAACATTGTAATAACGCTGACATGATGATGTTTAATAAACACAGATGATCTTTTTTATTCTGAATGAACTCGACGTCTGAATCCGTTCACGGGAACGACTCCAGCTGATCCGGTTTCTGTCTGATGGTTCGGGACGTTAAGGATCCCATCAGAATCCGAATGACTTCAGGCTGACGGGACCTGCTGCTACGCAGGAAGAAATAACTGGGGATGTCCGATACTGTCCAACTTTTAATTTCCGCTATCCAATATCAACTAATATCGGTACAAAAAAATCTGATAATATTTTCCAATATCACATTTAAATGCCACTTTTAATCGATAATATCAGACTTCCCAAGAACAAAACACCTGACGATAATCTCCCGTCCAGCCCAAAAGAGCAGCTTTGAGATGCAGTGGAACGGGAGATTCTCATCATGATGAGGTGGAACGGGAGATTCTCATCATGATGAGGTGGAACGAGAGATTCTCATCATGATGAGGTGGAACGAGAGATTCTCATCACGAATGAGGTGGAACGAGAGATTCTCATCACGATGAGGTGGAACGGGGATTCTCATCACGATGAGGTGGAACGAGAGATTCTCATCACGAATGAGGTGGAACGGGGATTCTCATCACGATGAGGTGGAACGGGAGATTCTCATCATGATGAGGTGGAGCGAGAGATTCTCATCACGATGAGGTGGAACGAGAGATTCTCATCACGAATGAGGTGGAACGAGAGATTCTCATCACGATGAGGTGGAACGGGGGATTCTCATCACGATGAGGTGGAACGAGAGATTCTCATCACGAATGAGGTGGAACGAGAGATTCTCATCACGATGAGGTGGAACGGGGGATTCTCATCACGATGAGGGGGAACGGGAGATTCTCATCACGATGAGGTGGAACGGGAGATTCTCATCATGATGAGGTGGAACGAGATTCTCATCACGATGAGGTGGAACGAGAGATTCTCATCACGAATGAGGTGGAACGAGAGATTCTCATCAGGATGAGGTGGAACGGGGGATTCTCATCACGATGAGGTGGAACGAGAGATTCTCATCACGATGAGGTGGAACGAGAGATTCTCATCACGAATGAGGTGGAACGAGAGATTCTCATCACGATGAGGTGGAACGGGGGATTCTCATCACGATGAGGTGGAACGAGAGATTCTCATCACGAATGAGGTGGAACGAGAGATTCTCATCACCATGAGGTGGAACGGGGGATTCTCATCATGATGAGGTGGAACGGGAGATTCTCATCACGATGAGGTGGAACGAGAGATTCTCATCACGATGAGGTGGAACGGGAGATTCTCATCACGATGAGGTGGAACGGGAGATTCTCATCACGATGATGTGGAACGGGAGATTCTCATCACGATGAGGTGGAACGAGAGATTTTCATCATGATGAGGTGGAGCGAGAGATTCTCATCACGATGAGGTGGAACGAGAGATTTTCATCATGATGAGGTGGAACGAGAGATTTTCATCATGATGAGGGTGGAACGGGAGATTCTCATCACGATGAGGTGGAACGAGAGACTCTCATCACGATGAGGTGGAACGGGAGATTCTCATCACGATGATCTGGAACGGGAGATTCTCATCACGAATGAGGTGGAACGGGAAATTCTCATCACGATGAGGTGGAACGGGAGATTCTCATCACGAATGAGGTGGAACGGGAGATTCTCATCACGATGAGGTGGAACGAGAGATTCTCATCACGAATGAGGTGGAACGGGAGATTCTCATCACGAATGAGGTGGAACGGGAGATTCTCATCACGAATGAGGTGGAACGGGAGATTCTCATCACGAATGAGGTGGAACGGGAGATTCTCATCACGATGAGGTGGAACGAGAGATTCTCATCATGATGAGGTGGAACGGGAAATTCTCATCATGATGAGGTGGAACAGAGAGAGAGATTCTCATCACGAATGAGGTGGAGCGAGAGATTCTCATCATGATGAGGTGGAACGAGAGATTCTCATCATGATCAGGTGGAACGAGAGATTCTCATCACGAATGAGGTGGAACAAGAGATTCTCATCATGATGAGGAGGAACGGGAGATTCTCATCATGATGAGGTGGAACGGGAGATTCTCATCACGAATGAGGTGGAACGGGAAATTCTCATCACGAATGAGGTGGAACGGGAGATTCTCGTCATGATGAGGTGGAACGGGAGATTCTCATCACGAATGAGGTGGAACGGGAGATTCTCATCATGATGAGGTGGAACGGGAGATTCTCATCACGATGAGGTGGAACGGGAGATTCTCATCACGATGAGGTGGAACGGGAGATTCTCATCACGAATGAGGTGGAACGGGAGATTCTCATCACGATGAGGTGGAACGGGAGATTCTCATCACGATGAGGTGGAACGGGAGATTCTCATCACGAATGAGGTGGAACGGGAGATTCTCATCACGATGAGGGTGGAACGGGAGATTCTCATCATGATGAGGTGGAACGGGAGATTCTCATCGGGATGAGGTAGTAGAACGGGAGATTCTCATCATGATGAGGTGGAACGGGAGATTCTCATCACGATGTGGTGGAACGGGAAATTCTCATCATGATGAGGTGGAACGGGAGATTCTCATCGGGATGAGGGTAGAACGGGGAGATTCTCATCATGATGAGGTGGAACGGGAGATTCTCATCACGATGTGGTGGAACGGGAAATTCTCATCACGATGAGGTGGAACGGGAGATTCTCATCGTGATGAGGTGGAAAGGGAGATTCTCATCACGATGAGGTGGAACGAGAGACTCTCATCACGATGAGGTGGAACGGGAGATTCTCATCACGATGATCTGGAACGGGAGATTCTCATCACGATGAGGTGGAACGGGAGATTCTCATCACGAATGAGGTGGAACGGGAAATTCTCATCACGATGAGGTGGAACGGGAGATTCTCATCACGAATGAGGTGGAACGGGAGATTCTCATCACGATGAGGTGGAACGAGAGATTCTCATCACGAATGAGGTGGAACGGGAGATTCTCATCACGAATGAGGTGGAACGGGAGATTCTCATCACGAATGAGGTGGAACGGGAGATTCTCATCACGAATGAGGTGGAACGGGAGATTCTCATCACGATGAGGTGGAACGAGAGATTCTCATCATGATGAGGTGGAACGGGAAATTCTCATCATGATGAGGTGGAACGAGAGATTCTCATCACGAATGAGGTGGAACGAGAGATTCTCATCATGATGAGGTGGAACGAGAGATTCTCATCATGATGAGGTGGAACGAGAGATTCTCATCACGAATGAGGTGGAACAAGAGATTCTCATCATGATGAGGAGGAACGGGAGATTCTCATCATGATGAGGTGGAACGGGAGATTCTCATCACGAATGAGGTGGAACGGGAAATTCTCATCACGAATGAGGTGGAACGGGAGATTCTCATCATGATGAGGTGGAACGGGAGATTCTCATCACGAATGAGGTGGAACGGGAGATTCTCATCATGATGAGGTGGAACGGGAGATTCTCATCACGATGAGGTGGAACGGGAGATTCTCATCACGATGAGGTGGAACGGGAGATTCTCATCACGAATGAGGTGGAACGGGAGATTCTCATCACGATGAGGTGGAACGGGAGATTCTCATCACGATGAGGTGGAACGGGAGATTCTCATCACGAATGAGGTGGAACGGGAGATTCTCATCACGATGAGGTGGAACGGGAGATTCTCATCATGATGAGGTGGAACGGGAGATTCTCATCGGGATGAGGTAGAACGGGAGATTCTCATCATGATGAGGTGGAACGGGAGATTCTCATCACGATGTGGTGGAACGGGAAATTCTCATCATGATGAGGTGGAGCGGGAGATTCTCATCGGGATGAGGTAGAACGGGAGATTCTCATCATGATGAGGTGGAACGGGAGATTCTCATCACGATGTGGTGGAACGGGAAATTCTCATCATGATGAGGTGGAACGGGAGATTCTCATCGTGATGAGGTGGAAAGGGAGATTCTCATCACGATGAGGTGGAACGAGAGATTCTCATCATGATGAGGTGGAACGGGAGATTCTCATCACGATGAGGTGGAACGGGAGATTCTCATCACGATGAGGTGGAACAGGAGATTCTCATCATGATGAGGTGGAACGGGAGATTCTCATCATGATAAGGTGGAACGGGGAGATTCTCATCACGATGAGGTGGAACGGGAGATTCTCATCGAAACGAGGTGGAACGGGAGATTCTCATCACGAATGAGGTGGAACGGGAGATTCTCATCATGATGAGGTGGAACGGGAGATTCTCATCATGATGAGGGGGAACGGGAGATTCTCATCACGATGAGGTGGAACGGGAGATTCTCATCACGATGAGGTGGAACGAGAGATTCTCATCATGATGAGGGGGAACGGGAGATTCTCATCACGATGAGGTGGAACGGGAGATTCTCATCACGATGAGGTGGAACGAGAGATTCTCATCGTGATGAGGGACGTTTCCATCACCATGTTGGATCTTGCACCTGCGACTAAGACGGGGTTCTGACTCGGCTCTGGAACGTGGTCCTGATGAAGGTTTATAGTAGGAACAAAGCGTAGACATGGTGAATAAGTATTTCTGATCCAGACTGTGATGGAGATGAAGTTCTGTGTGCTGCTGTGCCACAGTCGCCTCCATCTTTAGCTCACTTACCAGTTAAACCAGTCTGACCATCCTCCTCCTCACTCTCAGCTTCCTCTTTTCTCTGGGACAAAAGGGGGCGGACAGCTCCCGGAGACGCCCCCGTATCCTCCTCCAGCCCAGTCTGCCCCACACAGGTAAAGATGGAGGGTTTTAATTTCTCCCTCGGGGTGTCAACGTGGGGTCCCGGCCCTGCCCCGGGTCCCATGAGAACCATCCGGGGCCGAGGGAAAGTCGGGATGGAGCTGCGACCGCGGCGGGCCGACCGACTGGCCCGTCTCTAATGACACGGTACGCTGGGCTGCAGATGTCTGACAGATTGGAGCCTCTTTCAGGCCGAAGGGACCCGAAGCCTGGCAGGAATGTGGAGGTGGGAGGGGGGGGCCGCTCCGGATCACAGGCTCCGAGTGTCGGCCATGGAAAGGGGTCATTAAAGAGGCCATCCGGCTGAAACTCAATCCACACCAGCTGATCGGGGAACGATCCCAAGGCCACGTCCTCGCCGACGCCGACAGCTTGGCTCGCCTCAAAACGCCTAATGAGTCGACACAGTTGTCAGAGGTGGGCTCCCGGACCCGCTAGTTTCAGCCTTCATCAACAGTTTCACGTAGGACGAAGAGGAGGAGGAGGAGGAGGAGTCAGGTTTCCTCACTCAGCTTCCAGGGATACACCACAGAATGGTGGTCCTTCATCTTCTCCTCATCCTCATGCTGAGCAAGACTCTGGATGCAGCCGGTGATCAGGAAGGCTTCTCGTTTCCCCCCAACTTTCATATAATGGAGTTCACCGGGGTCCGAGCCAAAAAGGTCCATAAAAGTCCACAAAAACGTGTCAATATTCCTCCATACTGCTCGTCCAATGTAATCCAAGTGTCCTGAGTGGGTAGCGTCCAGAATTTACTAGAAACAACGTCATTTACGAGATTTTTAGAGACTAAACCAGGTGTCAAAGTGGTTCCAGGAAGGGCCGTGTGGCTGGTTTTCTTTCTAGGGCTGGGAAAAAATATCGATACACTGAAATATTGTGATATTTTCATATACAGATTTCATATAGATATTAAAAAATGCGATATTTATCTATTTTACCAACGAAATCTTGCAAGATTTAATTGTTCTTACAAATTTTTGCGAGATTTCACAATAACGCGCAAGATCACGTGACTGACGAAATCTCGCGAGATTTCGTCATTGAAATAGATCGATACCACTTTGTTAAACATCATATATCAGCATATGAAAATATTGCGATATTTCAGTATATCAATATTTTTTCCCAGCCCTCTTTCTTTCCAACCAAGAAGTAGCGCACCAGACTCTCCTCATCTCATCAGGTCATCAGGACAGTTTCAAAACTTTGAATCCATTTCAAAATGATCTGGATTTCCAAATCCAAATCGCCGAAAAAGACGTGTCGTAAAGTCCCGCCTCCTGCGCTGTGATTGGTCTGATCAATTTTTTTACTGGAGTGGAAATCATTTCCCAACGGAGGGAATCCAGAATGACTTCCCGTGTATCTCATACATGGCGCTGGTCAGACTGGTGCTCCAGGCTAGGTGTGAACATCAGGGTGTGTTTGATCCGTCGTTATGGTCAATAAACACATCTCAGTAGAGATCAGACATGGGAAGTTATTGATCTATGCGTACATGTCCCCGTAGGTCATTCCCAATAACACACACTCAGAAACAGAGGTAGCAGTTTGTACTTAAAAGGGTCCAAAGCTTGTTGCTGGGGGGGGGGGGGGGGGGGTTCCTTTCTGAAAGACATTTCTGTACCTTCATGGTCCATTTTTGTACCTTATCAAGCTGTATGAGTTAATAAAGTACAATTAAACCAATTAAAGATGATGAATAAAAGTCAATAAAATAGAGATTATGACAACAATCAAAGATGCTAATAATAAATGAATAATTATTATAGAAATATTAGGCCAAACACATATATAATTATACATATAATTATTACTATGATTACTATGAAAATCATAATATAATAACTATAATAATACTACTGTTTAGAAGTACTGCTATTTATAGTTATTGTACAAGTGTACAATAACTATATACAATGTACAGAGGTACAGACAGGAACGTTTCTGTACCTGCAGGTACATTTGTACAGATGAGATGGGATGAGGTGAGATAAGATGAGATGAGATGAGATGTGATGTGATATGATATGATGGGTTGAGTTGAGATGATGAGATATGATGAGATGAGAGGAGTTGAGATGAGATGATGACATGATATGATGAGATTAGATGGGTCAAGTCAAGCTGAGATGAGATGATGTGATGTGATATGATGAGATTAGATGATGAGATTAGATGAGTCGAGTCAAGCTGAGTCGAGTCGAGTTAAATTGAGTTGAGATG
Organism: Atherinomorus stipes; assembly: GCA_023101725.1. NCBI lineage: Eukaryota > Metazoa > Chordata > Actinopteri > Atheriniformes > Atherinidae > Atherinomorus > Atherinomorus stipes. The sequence continues at coordinate 102,334 of JALJCO010012881.1, read as the reverse complement.
AGTTGGGATAAGTTGAGTTGAGTTGAGTTGAGTTGAGTTGAGTTGAGATGAGATGAGATGAGATGAGATGAGATGAGATGAGATGAGATGAGATGAGATGAGATGAGTTGAGTTGAGTTGAGTTGAGTTGAGTTGAGTTGAGTTGAGTTGAGTTGAGTTGAGATGAGATGAGATGAGATGAGATGAGATGAGATGAGTTGAGTTGAGTTGAGTTGAGTTGAGTTGAGTTGAGTTGAGTTGAGATGAGATGAGATGAGTTGAGATGAGATGAGATGAGATGAGTTGAGTTGAGATGAGTTGAGTTGAGTTGAGTTGAGTTGAGTTGAGTTGAGTTGAGTTGAGATGAGATGAGATGAGATGAGATGAGATGAGATGAGTTGACTTGAGTTGAGATGAGATGAGATGAGTTGACTTGAGTTGACTTGAGTTGAGATGAGATGAGATGAGATGAGATGAGATGAGTTGAGTTGAGATGAGATGAGATGAGTTGACTTGAGTTGAGATGAGATGAGATGAGTTGACTTGAGTTGACTTGAGTTGAGATGAGATGAGATGAGATGAGATGAGTTGAGTTGAGATGAGATGAGATGAGTTGACTTGAGTTGAGATGAGATGAGATGAGTTGACTTGAGTTGACTTGAGTTGAGATGAGATGAGATGAGTTGAGTTGAGTTGAGTTGAGTTGAGTTGAGATGAGATGAGATGAGATGAGATGAGATGAGATGAGTTGAGATGAGATGAGATGAGATGAGTTGAGTTGAGATGAGATGAGATGAGATGAGTTGACTTGAGTTGAGATGAGATGAGATGAGTTGAGTTGAGTTGAGTTGAGATGAGATGAGATGAGATGAGATGAGTTGACTTGAGTTGAGATGAGATGAGATGAGTTGACTTGAGTTGAGATGAGATGAGATGAGTTGACTTGAGTTGACTTGAGTTGAGATGAGATGAGATGAGTTGAGTTGAGTTGAGTTGAGATGAGATGAGATGAGATGAGTTGACTTGAGTTGAGATGAGATGAGATGAGTTGACTTGAGTTGAGATGAGATGAGATGAGTTGACTTGAGTTGACTTGAGTTGAGATGAGATGAGATGAGTTGAGTTGAGTTGAGTTGAGATGAGATGAGATGAGATGAGTTGACTTGAGTTGAGATGAGATGAGATGAGTTGACTTGAGTTGAGATGAGATGAGATGAGTTGACTTGAGTTGACTTGAGTTGAGATGAGATGAGTTGAGTTGAGTTGAGTTGAGTTGAGATGAGATGAGATGAGATGAGATGTATATATACAGCATATATAAACGTAATGAAAAGCCCTGCAGACAGAAATCTGCCTCTCAGACATGCTGCAGCTCTCTGCTCCGTCTCTGTGAGTAACCTTTATCGATCGGCTTTAACAGTAATTAGTTGATTGATGAGGGAACAGAGCAGCCAGGAATGCCGACACAAACGCGCATACATTTACACACAAACCGGCGGTTACAGATTGACCGAGCGGCTGCTGCCTCACACTAATTGCTTTTGGGTAATGCGTCATGTATAAGTGTGTGGATGCTGCCGACCTCTGACCTCCGGATGGAGTGATCAGTGAGGGAGAAAACCTGCCGCAGGGAGGTGAAGCCTGAGCAGGAACGAGGGGGTTCCTGATGCGGAGGCGAGTTAATGTGCATTCACTCAGCAATGAGGAAGTGGATGCACCGGAGAGACGGGACGAAGCGATGGACTGGTGGACATGAGCCGCTCCTCTGCAGAGCTGCTGAGGAATATTCCAGCGGCATCGTGGGAAACTGTTCAAACCAGATACAAACATCAGAGCATGGAAATGGACCGCACGGCTCAGGCCTCTCTGATCCAATCCCTGTTATACCACTCCATGTTCGGCATGTTATAACACACTATTGGGCCACATAAAGAACTTTTTTTCTATTTTTTTACAGGCACAGAGAAAAAAGCTGTAATTTAATGAGAATAAAGTCAGAAATTATGAGAGCAAAGTTGTATATGTACACAAAGAAATAATCTAATGAGAAAAAAGCCATAATATCATGACAAAAATGTTGCAATTTTACTAGAATAAAGTTGTAATTTATGAGAATAAAGTCAGAAATTATGAGAGCAAAGTTGTATATGTACACAAAGAAATAATCTAATGAGAAAAAAGCCATATCATGACAGAAATGTTGTGATTTTACTAGAATAAAGTTGTAATTTATGAGAATAAAGTCATAATTTAACAAGAAAATAGTTGTAATTTAATGAGAATAGTCATAAAATTAGATGAAAAATGTTGGAAGTTTGCAATCATAAATTTGTAACTTCCAAGAATAAAGACATAAATTTACTAGAATAAATTCACAATTTACTCTAATAGAGTCATAATTTATGAGAACAAAGTTGAAAATTTACAAGAATAAAGTCATCGTAAATAAATTACGACTTTTGAAAGTTGTAATTTATTTACGACGACTTTATTCTTGTTAATTTCCAACTTTGTTCAGAAAAAAATGAGAAAAGGAAGAAAAAAAATTGTAATTTAACAAGAATACAGTTGTAATTTAAAGGTACAGGATGTAAGAATTACTATCATCTAGTGGTGAAGATGGGTATTGAAAGAAAAGATGTTTTTTTTTCTTCAAATTACTTCATATTCTAAGCACTGTAGTGAATGTATGGTGGCTGTTAGAGGCCAAAATTCTCCCAGACACATATATGTTTTTATCTGTGAGTGGGTCAGTGGTCTCAGATGTATCTATGACTGTACGATGAGGAACTACTTTTATGTCTTTCAGTCTCTAACTCTCATTAAACAAAGCTGGCAAAGCAGTTTTAAAGTTCAGAGGGTTCTTACTTCAAACGCATTTTTTGTCCATTCAGGGACACCTTAGTAAAAATGGTGGAACAAATATGGCCGCCTCCATATGTGCACCCCCAGCAAGTAGATATAAATGACTCATTCTAAGAAAATAAACATATAACGGCTGTTCTAGTGCAGCGATTACACATCAATACAAACACAGTTTTGAATTATATATCACATTTTTCTGCTATTGACCTTTGATTTTTTACATACTGTACCTTTAATGAAAATAAATTCATAAAATTACATGACAAATGTTACAAATTTACAAGAATAAAGTCATAATTTATGAGAACAAAGTCATATATTTACACAAATTAAGTTGTAATTTAACATGGAAAAAAGTTGCAAATTCACAAGGATGTCGTAATTTAACAGAAAATAGTTGTAATTTAAAGAGAATAAAGTCATAAAATTTAATTTAAAAAATGTTGCAATTTTACAAGAATAAAGTTTAAAATTTACAACTTAATTCTTATAAAATCACCTTTTTCTCACAAAATTACAACTTTTGTGAAAAAAATGATCTTTTTTACAGACTTTGAAAAATTAAGTTGTATTATTACAAAAGTCATAAATGTACAAAAATTGAGTTGTAAATCATGACTTTTTCTCATATATAATGAATTTATTTTCGTAAATATACAACTTTATTCTTCATTCTTTTATCATTGTTTTCTTATAGAATTATGACTTTTTTTCTTGTAAAATTACAACTTTATTTTCAAAATTGTTTTCTTAAAGGTACAGTATGTAAAAAATCAAAGGTCAGTGGCAGAAAAATGTGATATATAATTAAAAACTGTGTTTCTATTGATGTGTAATCGCTGCACTAGAACAGCTGTTATATGTTTATTTTCTTAGAATGAGTCATTTATATGTACTTGCTGGGCGGCGCATATATGGAGGATGCCATATTTCTCTTTTAAAGCATAACTTTTCCAAAACAGTGGTTTAGCTCTCATTAAACAAAGTTGGTACAGCAGTTTTAAAGTTCAGAGGGTTCTCACTTCACACACATTGTTTGGTCTGTTCAGGGACACTGTAGTAAAAATGGTGCAACAAATATGGCAGCCTCCATAAGTGCACCACCCAGCAAGTAGATATAAATGACTCATTCTAAGAAAATAAACATACAACAGCTGTTCTAGTGCAGCAATTAAACATGAATAGAAACACAGTTTTGTGTTATATATGACAGTTTTCTGCTATTGACCATTGATCTTTTTACATACTGTACCTTTAAAGTGACCCTTATACTCCCAATAGGGTCGTACAAGACTTCCCCAGACAGAGTGTGTCCTGAATGTGCGTAAGATTTTTTTTTTACAGATTTTAAAAATAAAGTTATGATTTTACAAGAAAAGTTGTAAATTTATGACTTTTTTGTCATAAATTGCAACTTTATTTCATAAAGTACAACTTTATTCATGTCAGTTGTGACATTATTCTTGTAAAGTTGACTTCATTCTCGTAAAAAAACATTTTTCTCTTTTTTACATTTTTTTTGTAAAATTATGACCCTTTTCTCGTAATATTACTATTTTATTATCAAAATTGTTTTCTTAAAGTTACCCTAATACTGCCTTCAAAAATAAAGCTGTAATATTACGATAAAAAGTCATAAATTTACAACTTTTAATCATAAAATAACTTTTTTCTAATAAAATTACAACTTTCTTTTACAACTTTTTCTTGTAAAATTATGACCCTTTTCTTGTAATATCACTATTTTATTTTCAAGATATTTTTCTTAAAGTAACTGTAATACTATGTACAAAGTATATGTTATATGTACATCCTTCAAAATAAAGATGTTATATTACGACAAAAAAGTCATAAATTCACCACTTTACCTCATCAAATTACTTTTTTCTAATAAAACTACAACTTTTTCTTACAACTTTGTTTTGTAAAATTATGACCCTTTTCTCGTAATATTATTTTATTGTTTTCTTAAAGTTACCGTAATACTCCCAACATGTACAGCCTTCAAAAATAAAGCTGTAATATTACGATAAAAAAGTCATAAATGTACAACTTTTTCTCATAAAATAGCTTTTTTTTTCATAAAATTACAACTTTTTTACAACTTTTTCTTGTAAAATTATGACCCTTTTCTCAGAATATTACTATTTTATTTCAAAAATGGTTTTCTTAAAGTTACCCTAATACTCCCGAATACATACAGCCTTTAAAAAAAAGCTGTGATATTATGATAAAAAAGTCATAAATGTACAACTTTTTCCTCATAAAATAGCTTTTTTCTCATAAAATTACAACTTTTTTACAACTTTTTCTTGTAAAATTATGACCCTTTTCTCAGAATATTACTATTTTATTTCAAAAATGGTTTTCTTAAAGTTACCCTAATACTCCCGAATACATACAGCCTTTAAAAAAAGCTGTGATATTATGATAAAAAAGTCATAAATGTACAACTTTTTCCTCATAAAATAGCTTTTTTTCTCATAAAATTGCGTCTTTTTCCTTGGAATCTGTAAAATCTGTTTTTCCTGATGTGGCCTGAATGCCCCGCCGTAGACTGCAGACTGTTTTAAACGGTGGATGAAATGAAAAATGGAGCTTCAGAGCAAAAGGAAGCGTCTGAGCGTCAGAGCCAAGCTTGTGTCAGTCCCCAGTCCGGTCTTTGAAGTCCAGGACGCCGTCTGTCCCGTGTTTAATGGTTAATGATCTTCGTGGCGTGCTGTGATGATGAGTAACTACACGCTAACGGCCGCAGGCTCCGGCTCAACCATTAACCCCATCAGTGCCATGGTGCTCACAGACCACAGGAAAAATGACCTCCATGAAAGCCTCGTTCCAGAAACCCAACTGACCAATCACATCACATCTGTCCACCATGGTGAGTCTGTCTCCAGGAAAACGTCTGAGCTGCAGAAACAGCCGGAAGACGAACCATGACGTCGTCACGGATCCCCGGCGGGAAAAAGGAAAAGTCAGACGTGTGAAAGATTGGACGTGTCCATGAAGGACGACCGTGGATCGCCACGTCGGTCCAAACACCGACAACCACCGAGAAGATCCAGGAGATGGACTCAGATCTGGATCCAGGATCCAGAGGAGGTCCTGGTCCACCATGATGAAGGAATCCATCATCATCATCCTCCACCATGATGGAGTCCATCATCATCATCCTCCACCATGATGGAGTCCATCATCATCATCCTCCACCATGATGAAGGAGTTCATCATCATCATCATCCACTATGATGAAGGAGTTCATCATCATCATCCTCCACCATGATGAAGGAGTCCATCATCATCATCATCCACCATGATGAAGGAGTCCATCATCATCATCATCCACCATGATGAAGGAGTCCATCATCATCATCATCCACCATGAAGAAGGAGTCCATCATCATCATCATCCACCATGATGAAGGAGTCCATCATCATCATCATCCACCATGATGAAGGAGTCCATCATCATCATCCACCATGATGAAGGAGTCCATCATCCTCCACCATGATGAAGGAGTCCATCATCATCATCATCCACCATGATGATGGAGTCCATCATCATCATCCTCCACCATGATGATGGAGTCCATCATCCTCCACCATGATGAAGGAGTCCATCATCATCATCCTCCACCATGATGATGGAGTCCATCATCATCATCCTCCACCATGATGATGGAGTCCATCATCATCATCCTCCACCATGATGATGGAGTCCATCATCATCATCATCCACCATGATGAAGGAGTCCATCATCCTCCACCATGATGAAGGAGTCCATCATCATCATCCTCCACCATGATGATGGAGTCCATCATCATCATCCTCCACCATGATGAAGGAGTCCATCATCATCATCCACCATGATGAAGGAGTCCATCATCCTCCACCATGATGAAGGAGTCCATCATCATCATCATCCACCATGATGATGGAGTCCATCATCATCATCCTCCACCATGATGATGGAGTCCATCATCATCATCCTCCACCATGATGAAGGAGTCCATCATCATCATCCACCATGATGAAGGAGTCCATCATCCTCCACCATGATGAAGGAGTCCATCATCATCATCATCCACCATGATGAAGGAGTCCATCATCATCATCCACCATGATGAAGGAGTCCATCATCATCATCCTCCAACATGATGAAGGAGTCCATCATCATCATAATCCACCATGATGATGGAGTCCATCATCATCATCCTCCATCATGATGAAGGAGTCCATCATCATCATCCTCCACCATGATGAAGGAGTCCATCATCATCATCATCCACCATGATGAAGGAGTCCATCATCATCATCATCCACCATGATGAAGGAGTCCATCATCATCATCATCCACCATGATGAAGGAGTCCATCATCATCATCATCATCCACCATGATGAAGGAGTCCATCATCATCATCATCCACCATGATGAAGGAGTCCATCATCATCATCATCCACCATGATGAAGGAGTCCATCATCATCATCCT
>JALJCO010012881.1:75000-87500 GCA_023101725.1 Atherinomorus stipes | reverse complement strand
TGGTTCAAACTGGTTCATACTGGTTCTTACTGGTCCATACTGGTTCATACTGGTTCATACTGGTTCATACTGGTTCTGAATGGTTCTTACTGGTTCATACTTGTTCAAACTGGTTCAAACAAGTTCATACTGGTTCTTACTGGTTCATACTGGTTCATACTGGTTCTTACTGGTTCATACTGGTTCAAACTGGTTCATACTGGTTCTTACTGGTTTATACTGGTTCTTACTGGTTCATACTGGTTCATACTGGTTCTTACTGGTTCATACTGGTTCAAACTGGTTCATACTGGTTCATACTGGTTCTTACTGGTTCATACTGGTTCAAACTGGTTCATACTGGTTCTTACTGGTTTATACTGGTTCTTACTGGTTCATACTGGTTCTTACTGGTTCATACTGGTTCATACTGGTTCTGACTGGTTCAAACTGGTTCAAGCTGGTTCTTACTTGTTCAAACTGGTTCATACTGGTTCTTACTGGTTCATACTAGTACTTACTGGTTCATACTGGTACTTACTGGTTCATACTGGTTCATACTGGTTCTTACTGGTTCTTACTGGTTCATACTGGTTCATACTGGTTCAAACTGGTTCATACTGGTTCTAACTGGTTCTTATTGGTTCTTACTGGTTCATACTGGTTCTTACTGGTTCATACTGGTTCATAATGGTTCTTACTAGTTCTTACTGGTTCATACTGGTTCAAACTGGTTCATACTGGTTCTTACTGGTTCTTACTGGTTCATACTGGTTCAAACTGGTTCATACTGGTTCTTACTGGTTCTTACTGGTTCATACTGGTTCTTACTGGTTCTTACTGGTTCATACTGGTTCTTACTGGTTCATAATGGTTCTTACTGGTTCATACTGGTTCATACTGGTTCAAACTGGTTCATACTGGTTCTTACTGGTTCATACTGGTTCATACTGGTTCTTACTGGTTCTTACTGGTTCATACTGGTTCTGAATGGTTCTTACTGGTTCATACTGGTTCAAACTGGTTCAAACAAGTTAATACTGGTTCTTACTGGTTCTTAAAATTTCATACTCCAGAACGCCAGAATCTGAGATGGAGGTCTGGGGTCTGACTGAGACCTGGAGAGTCTGAGACGGAGGTCTGGGGTCTGACTGAGACCTGGAGAGTCTGAGACGGAGGTCTGGGGTCTGACTGAGACCTGGAGAGTCTGGGACGGAGGTCTGGGGTCTGACTGAGACCTGGAGAGCCTGAGACGGAGGTCTGGGGTCTGACTGAGACCTGGAGAGTCTGGGACGGAGGTCTGGGTCTGACTGAGACCTGGAGAGTCTGGGATGGAGGTCTGGGGTCTGACTGAGACCTGGAGAGTCTGAGACGGAGGTCTGGGGTCTGACTGAGACCTGGAGAGTCTGGGATGGAGGTCTGGGGTCTGACTGAGACCTGGAGAGTCTGAGATGGAGGTCTGGGGTCTGACTGAGACCTGGAGAGTCTGAGATGGAGGTCTGGGGTCTGACTGAGACCTGGAGAGTCTGAGATGGAGGTCTGGGGTCTGACTGAGACCTGGAGAGTCTGAGACGAAGGTCTGGGTTCTGACTGAGCCTGGAGAGTCTGAGACGGAGGTCTGGGGTCTGACTGAGACCTGGAGAGTCTGAGACGGAGGTCTGGGGTCTGACTGAGACCTGGAGAGTCTGAGACGAAGGTCTGGGTTCTGACTGAGACCTGGAGAGTCTGAGACGGAGGTCTGGGGTCTGACTGAGACCTGGAGAGTCTGGGATGGAGGTCTGGGGTCTGACTGAGACCTGGAGAGTCTGAGATGGAGGTCTGGGGTCTGACTGAGACCTGGAGAGTCTGAGACGAAGGTCTGGGTTCTGACTGAGCCTGGAGAGTCTGAGACGGAGGTCTGGGGTCTGACTGAGACCTGGAGAGTCTGAGACGGAGGTCTGGGGTCTGACTGAGACCTGGAGAGTCTGAGACGAAGGTCTGGGTTCTGACTGAGACCTGGAGAGTCTGAGACGGAGGTCTGGGGTCTGACTGAGACCTGGAGAGTCTGGGATGGAGGTCTGGGTCTGGGTCTGGGTCCGGTTCCGGGTTCCATGGGGACAGAACTGTCCGGGTGACCTTGCTGTCAGTCAATGAGACGAACCTGGATGAGCTGCAGCAAACGGAGAGTTAAAACATTTAAAACTGGGGGAGGAAATGAGGGAGGAACACTGCATCTCACCCACTGACAGCTGTAATTAATAACCAGTTCAACCAGTCCACAGAGGGACTGCCAGACTGGATTAACCCATTAGACCCGCTCCGCTTTCAGCTTCAGGACGTGGAGGATCAGATATCTGCTGAGTCCACGGCCGCGTTTTCTCAGGAAGTCATGAAGCGTGACGCTATGAAACGCAGTTTTTGATCTGGATCAGGGTCCCAAACCTGATCCAGATCAGACCAGACCAGTCTATGAGCCTCCAGACTGGAGGATCAGGAAATGCTCAGACTCCACATCAGCCAAACATGTATTTCACAAGCAGAAATCCGGCTCCTGTACGTCGTCTCCGCTTCTCTGTCGATAATGATGTATTAATCTGATAAAAATGATAATAAACCAGATAGAAACATCAGAACAACACATTTACGTAACAAATGTGACATTTTCATGAACGTAATGAACCGGAGAAGCTTCATGGTGTCGCTGACGGCCAACGTGGAGACACACCACGCTTCATTCAGCGTCTGCAGCATCAAACCGAACCTCTGAGTCAGATACACATCTACAGCTGGGACTCATTCAGGGTCTCCGAGGAAAATCGGACCTTCTGATGACGGCATTCCTCTTCCTCGGCTCCATTTTCCAGACCTGTTAGCAGAATTTAGCTTAGTTCATCTTTATGTATGAACCACCAGTTTACAGTCACGTCATCTCAAGCAGCTCTGGTCCACTTATGATCCAGTTAAAACCAGATCGTTCGTACGACCCACATCAGACTAGTGTATAATAATTAATTACATCATGACCGAACAAAGAAGGAAAACCTCCACCAGGACTACAGGGAGTGCAGAATTATTAGGCAAATGAGTATTTTGACTACATCATCCTCTTCATGCATGTTGTCTTACTCCAAGCTGTATCGGCCCAAAGCTACTACCAATTAAGCATATCAGGTGATGTGCATCTCTGTAATGAGAAGGGGCGTGGCCTAATGACATCATCACCCTATATCAGGTTTATTAGGCAAACATAATTATGAGGCAACTTCCTTTCCTTTGACAAAATGGGTCATAGAGGGACTTGACAGGCTCCAAAAGTCAAAAATAGTGAGATATCTTGCAGAGGGATGCAGCACTCTTAAAATGTCCAAGCTTCTGAAGCGTGATCATCCAACAATCAAGCGTTTCATTCAAAATAGTCAACAGTGTCGCAAGAAACGTGGAAAAACCAAGGTGCAAAATAACTGCCCATGAACTGAGAAAAGTCAAGCGTGCAGCTGCCAAGATGCCACTTGCCAGCAGTTTTTCCATATTTCAGAGCTGCAACATCACTGGAGTGCCCAAAAGCACAAGGTGTGCAATACTCAGAGACATGGCCAAGGTAAGAAAGGCTGAAAAACCACCACCACTGAACAAGACGCACAAGCTGAAACGTCAAGACTGGGCCAAGAAATATCTCAGACTGATGTTTCTAAGGTTTTATATAACTGATGAAATGAGAGTGAGTCTGGATGGGCCAGATGGATGGGCCCGTGGCTGGATCAGTAAAGGCCAGAGAGCTCCAGTCCCACTCAGACGCCAGCAAGGTGGAGGTGGGGGTACTGGTATGGGCCAGATGGATGGGCCCGTGGCTGGATCGGTAAAGGCCAGAGAGCTCCAGTCCCACTCAGACGCCAGCAAGGTGGAGGTGGGGTACTGATATGGGCCAGATGGATGGGCCCGTGGCTGGATCGGTAAAGGCCAGAGAGCTCCAGTCCCACTCAGACGCCAGCAAGGTGGAGGTGGGGTACTGGTATGGGCCAGATGGATGGGCCCGTGGCTGGATCGGTAAAGGCCAGAGAGCTCCAGTCCCACTCAGACGCCAGCAAGGTGGAGGTGGGGGTACTGGTATGGGCCAGATGGATGGGCCCGTGGCTGGATCAGTAAAGGCCAGAGAGCTCCAGTCCCACTCAGACGCCAGCAAGGTGGAGGTGGGGGTACTGGTATGGGCCAGATGGACGGGCCCGTGGCTGGATCGGTAAAGGCCAGAGAGCTCCAGTCCCACTCAGACGCCAGCAAGGTGGAGGTGGGGTACTGGTATGGGCCAGATGGATGGGCCCGTGGCTGGATCGGTAAAGGCCAGAGAAGTCCAGTCCCACTCAGACGCCAGCAAGGTGGAGGTGGGGTACTGGTATGGGCCAGATGGATGGGCCCGTGGCTGGATCGGTAAAGGCCAGAGAGCTCCAGTCCCACTCAGACGCCAGCAAGGTGGAGGTGGGGTACTGGTATGGGCCAGATGGATGGGCCCGTGGCTGGATCGGTAAAGGGCAGAGAGCTCCAGTCCCACTCAGACGCCAGCAAGGTGGAGGTGGGGTACTGGTATGGGCCAGATGGATGGGCCCGTGGCTGGATCGGTAAAGGCCAGAGAGCTCCAGTCCCACTCAGACGCCAACACGGTGGAGGTGGGGTACTGGTATGGGCTGCTATCATCAAAGATGAGCTTGTGGGGCCTTTTCGGGTTGAGGATGGAGTCAAGCTCAACTCCCAGTCCTACTGCCAGTTTCTGGAAGACACCTTCTTCAAGCAGTGGTACAGGAAGAAGTCCGCATCCTTCAAGAAAAACCTGATTTTCATGCAGGACAATGCTCCATCACACGCATCCAAGTACCCTCCTTCCACAGCGTGGCTGCAAGAAAGGGTCTAAAAGAAGAAAAACTACTGACATGGCCGCCTTGTTCACCTGATCTGAACCCCATAGAGAACCTGTGGTCCCTCATCAAATGTGAGATTTACAAGGAGGGGAAAACAGTCCACCTCTCTGAACAGTGTCTGGGAGGCTGTGGTTGCTGCTGCACGCAATGTTGATGGTGAACAGATCAAAACACTGACAGGATCCATGGATGGCAGCTTTTCAGTGTCCTTGCAAAGAAAGGTGGCGATATTGGTCACTTATTTGTTTTTGTTTGGTTTTTGAATGTCAGAAATGTATATTTGTGAATGTTGAGCTGTTATATTGGTTTCCCTGCTGAAAATAAATAACTGAAATGGGGATATATTTGTTTATTGTTAAGTTGCCTAATAAATCTGTTTGCCTAATACACTTGATATAGGGTGATGATGTCATTAGACCACACCCCTTCTCATTCCAGAGATGCACATCACCTGATATGCTTAATTGGTAGTAGCTTTGGGCCGATACAGCTTGGAGTAAGACAACATGCATAAAGAGGATGATGTGGTCAAACTACTCATTTGACTAATAATTTTGCACCCCCTGTAGAACCAGGTAGCCTATCAGATTCTAGCTTCTGTATCACATGATGGTGGTAGCCTATCAGATTCTAGCTTCTGTGTCACATGATGGTGGTAGCCTATCAGATTCTAGCTTCTGTGTCACATGATGGTGGTAGCCTATCAGATTCTAGCTTCTGTATCACATGATGGTGGTAGCCTATCAGATTCTAGCTTCTGTATCACATGATGGTGGTAGCCTATCAGATTCTAGCTTCTGTGTCACATGATGGTGGTAGCCTATCAGATTCTAGCTTCTGTATCACATGATGGTGGTAGCCTATCAGATGTGATGATGATGATGTTTTTGGAATCTTTCAGGACTGAAGTTTTTGATGAAACAGTACCAGAAACGTCTGTTATCATTTCGACAGGATAGCTGTCGGTATCGCCCATCCCTCCATCAGCGTCCTGGCCGTAAATCCCTTCCCAGGTGTGAAAGATCAGGTAGATGTGGGTCAGGTGCTGATTGGCTGGACGCTGAGGCAGAAGTTAGAGGACGGGGAGGAACCCGGAGCTCTGATGGATGCTGCAGGCCGCATGACGGATGGTTTCCAGGCTCAGCTGCAGCTCGCATTAAAAAACGCTGATCAGCTGCTTCTCTTCAAGCCGTTCATGCTTTATTGGTGGAGGAAGATGAGGGGGGGCAGCTGACGAGTGAGGGAGGCCAAGGTCAAACTGGTGGTGAGGTTTGATCACACATGAATGCTGTGAGTCGTCTTCGGACATGATGTTACTTTCATGTCATCTCAGCAGGATCACGTGAAACGCCGTCGGCGACCTGCTTGCAATATGATACTTTTACGATATTTCACCCACGATAACAATGATATCATGATATGGTATTTCTGCAATAATCAATAAATTGTAATAAATTTAATCCACGATGCCCAACATGTGTTTCTGAAAATATTCCTAATTTACTGACCAAACTGGATCCAATTAAAATATAAAATATTACATATTACAAAATACCTTTCACATTCTGAATGGATCAGAACCTTTAATCCCAGTCAGCATCCAGAACCTTTAATCCCAGTCAGCATCAGAACCTTTAATCCCAGTCAGCATCTAGAACCTTTAATCCCAGTCAGCATCTAGAACCTTTAATCTCAGTCAGCATCAGAACCTTTAATCCCAGTCAGCATCAGAACCTTTAATCCCAGTCAGCATCAGAACCTTTAATCCCAGTCAGCATCAGAACCTTTAATCCCAGTCAGCATCAAAACCTTTAATCCCAGTCAGCATCAGAACGTTTAATCCCAGTCAGCATCAGAACCTTTAATCCCAGTCAGCATCAGAACCTTTAATCCCAGTCAGCATCAGAACCTTTAATCCCAGTCAGCATCAGAACCTGTAATCCCAGTCAGCATCAGAACCTTTAATCCCAGTCAGCATCAGAACCTTTAATCCCAGTCAGCATCTAGAACCTTTAATCCCAGTCAGCATCTAGAACCTTTAATCTCAGTCAGCATCAGAACCTTTAATCCCAGTCAGCATCAGAACCTTTAATCCCAGTCAGCATCAGAACCTTTAATCCCAGTCAGCATCAGAACCTTTAATCCCAGTCAGCATCAAAACCTTTAATCCCAGTCAGCATCAGAACCTTTAATCCCAGTCAGCATCAGAACCTTTAATCCCAGTCAGCATCAGAACCTTTAATCCCAGTCAGCATCAGAACCTTTAATCCCAGTCAGCATCCAGAACCTTTAATCCCAGTCAGCATCTAGAACCTTTAATCCCAGTCAGCATCTAGAACCTTTAATCCCAGTCAGCATCAGAACCTTTAATCCCAGTCAGCATCAGAACCTTTAATCCCAGTCAGCATCAGAACCTTTAATCCCAGTCAGCATCAGAACCTTTAATCCCAGTCAGCATCTAGAACCTTTAATCTCAGTCAGCATCAGAACCTTTAATCCCAGTCTGCTTCAGAACCTTTAATCCCAGTCAGCATCAGAACCTGTAATCCCAGTCAGCATCAGAACCTTTAATCCCAGTCAGCATCAGAACCTTTAATCCCAGTCAGCATCAAAACCTTTAATCCCAGTCAGCATCTAGAACCTTTAATCTCAGTCAGCATCAGAACCTTTAATCCCAGTCAGCATCAGAACCTTTAATCCCAGTCAGCATCAGAACCTTTAATCCCAGTCAGCATCAAAACCTTTAATCCCAGTCAGCATCAGAACGTTTAATCCCAGTCAGCATCAGAACCTTTAATCCCAGTCAGCATCAGAATGTTTAATCCCAGTCAGCATCAGAACCTTTAATCCCAGTCAGCATCAGAACCTTTAATCCCAGTCAGCATCAGAATGTTTAATCCCAGTCAGCATCAGAACCTTTAATCCCAGTCAGCATCAGAACCTTTAATCCCAGTCAGCATCAGAACCGTTAATCTCAGTCAGCATCAGAACCTTTAATCCCAGTCAGCATCAGAACCTTTAATCCCAGTCAGCATCAGAACCTTTAATCCACACTCACCATCAAAACCGTATAATGTCATGAACTTCCGGCGTGTGTGTGTGGGGGGCGTGGTTGTCCTTTTTTCCTTGACAGGAGCATTGAACACAGCTGTGGCTCATCAGGTCGTCTTCCTTGCTGTGGATATATTGTCTGCCCTCCCTTCATTCGGCGCCAGGTTGTTGTATCTTCAACAAGTGAAGAATCACCAACAGACCAAGATGCCAGAGAAGCTAAGCTGATGATCTGTGAACCATGCCTGCGTCCTCACCCTGTCTGCCTGCTTGCCATATTCCAACCACCCAGGCTCATCAACAACCTCTTGAATAAATCTCCTTTATCTGCAGTTCCAGCTGTCTGATTTTGGGTCCACTAACCTGCTGCTTGTGACAGAACAACCTGGCCAACATGGACCCTTCAGAGCAAAACCTGGAAACCAAATCCAAGGATTTATTTCATGCCGTTGCCAGCCAAGGTAATTTGCTTGGACAACATTCACAGATATTACAGTCTCTTGGACAGAATCAGCAGGAAATGCGGAATAAAATGATAGAGCTGACTGACAGGGTGTCAGCTCTGGTTAACATCTGCTCTCAGCCTTCTGTTTCTGCAGCTCCAGCCACCCCTGCAGCTGCTGCGGTGCCAGCTGCTGCGTCTGTTTCTCCTTCCAATCGAGAGGGCCATGTTCCTGATCCTAAACCTTACTCTGGAGAACTGGGGAAATGTAGAGGTTTTTTGCTGCAATGTTCTTTGGTGTTTGGACAGAAACCATTAACCTTCTCATCTGATCAAGCCAAGATTTCATACATTGTTGGCCTACTTAGTGACAGAGCTTTGGCTTGGGCAGAAGCCATGCTAGATAATAAGCCTATTGCTACTCTTCTTTTTAGTGACTTTGTGAAGGAGATTCAGAAGGTTTTTGACAACCCAGTGAGAGGAAGAGATGCAGCAAAGAAACTTCTTTCCCTTCGACAGGGAAGTTCAAGTGCATCAGAATTCTCTGTGGAGTTCCGGACTTTGGCTGCAGATTCTGGCTGGAACAGTGAGGCTCTAATGGATCATTTCCTAAACAGTTTGAACGATGCAATCAAGGATGACTTGGCAACCCGTGATGCTCCCTCCTCCCTGGATGAGTTAATATCACTGGCCATATCTATTGACAACAGATTGAGAGAGAGAGAGAGAGAGGAGGTCTGTTAACACATCTTTTCAGACAGTCAAATCTACTGCCACTAACCTGTTACCATCATTGCAGACCACACCCCCTGTTTCTGTTGCCACTGACGAGCCCATGCAATTGGGTAGAGCTCATCTGACCCAAGCAGAACGATTAAAGAGGTGGCAGTCTGGTGAGTGTTTCTACTGTGGTCAGTTAGGCCATACTCGTTTGTTCTGCCCAAGACTCCCAAAAGACAAGGCTCACCAGTAAACCTGGGGGTTCTGGTGAGCCAAGATGTGTTGTGTTCCAATTCCCCCACTAAGACCCAGATAAAAGCCACAATAAATTACAATGACCAACCCCTGCCTGTTCTTGCTCTTATTGACTCAGGTGCTGAGGCTAACTTTTTGGATATACAGTTGGCTCAGAAAGCCGGAATTCCAGCTAAACCCCTTGATTGTCCTGTTTCTGCAAAGAGTTTGGATGGAAGTCTGATTGCACGGGTTACACATTCCACAGTGCCTGTTAAACTGCATCTATCAGGAAATCATTTTGAAATGATTGAGTTAAATCTCATATCTTCACCTGAGTCACCTTTGATCCTTGGACATCCTTGGTTAGCCTTGCATAATCCCCACATCAATTGGGAGACAGCCTCTGTATATAGTTGGAGCACTAAGTGTCATTTCAATTGCCTTAAATCTGCTATGCCGATACCAGTCAGTGAGAGTGATGATACTTCAAGACCTGACATGACCTCTGTGCCCTCTGAATACCATGATTTGGCTGACGTGTTTAGCAAGTCCAAGGCACTTTCACTTCCACCCCATCGTCCCTATGACTGTGCGGTTGATCTCCTCCCAGGAGCTCCATTACCCAGTAGTCGTTTGTACAACCTGTCACAACCAGAAAAGCTTGCCATGGAGAACTATATCAGTGAGTCATTAAAATCTGGCATAATCCGTCCTTCTTCCTCACCTTTGGGTGCAGGGTTTTTTCTTTGTGAATAAGAAGGACAAGACCCTTCGTCCCTGCATTGACTTTCGAGGCCTGAACAAGATTACTGTGCGCAACAAATATCCTTTGCCTTTAATAGATTCAGCCTTTGATGCACTGCAGGATTCCACTATTTTCACTAAGTTGGACTTAAGGAATGCTTACCATCTAGTTCGAATTAAAGAAGGTGACGAATGGAAGACTGCTTTCAATACACCTATGGGACACTTTGAATATCTGGTTATGCCTTTTGGACTCACCAACGCACCTGCAGTTTTTCAAGCTCTAGTCAATGATGTTCTACGTGACTTTCTTAACCGTTTTGTTTTTGTGTACTTGGACGATATTTTGATCTTTTCAAGGAATCACGCTGAACACATTGTCCACGTTCGCCAGGTTCTCCAACGGCTGTTGGAGAACAGACTGTTTGTAAAGGCTGAAAAGTGTGAATTTCATGTGGAGTCAGTGAACTTTCTGGGTTATGTCTTTGCAAGCGGGCAGATGAAGACAGATCCTGAAAAGGTGAGAGCAGTGGTTGACTGGCCAAGACCTGCCTCTGTTAAACAGTTGCAACGTTTCATTGGTTTTGCCAACTTCTACAGGCGGTTTATAAGGAACTTCAGCCAAGTTATAGCCCCTTTAACTCGCCTCACCTCTTCCAAGGTTCCCTTTAAGTGGTCTGAAGAAGCAGAAAGAGCTTTTCAAAAACTGAAAACCGACTTCACCACAGCTCCTGTGCTTAATCAACCAGATCCTTCCAGACAGTTCATTGTAGAGGTTGACGCATCTGATATTGGGGTTGGGGCTATACTTTCTCAACGATCATCCCTGACAAGTCAGTTGCACCCTTGTGCCTTTTTCTCTCGACGCCTATCACCTGCAGAGAGGAACTATGACGTAGGGGATCGTGAGCTGTTGGCCGTTAAGCTGGCTCTAGAAGTCTGGAGACACTGGTTGGAAGGGACAAAAGTGCCCTTTATTGTGTGGACAGACCACAAAAATTTGGAATACATCCAGAGTGCAAAAAGACTGAACTCTCGCCAGGCTCGATGGGCTTTATTTTTTGGACGCTTTAACTTTGTCATTACTTACAGACCTGGATCCAAGAACACAAAGCCGGATGCTCTCTCACGCCAGTTCAGCCCTGAAAACTCTCCTCAGAGTCAGGATACTATAGTACCTTCATCATGCCTGGTTGCTGCTGTTACCTGGAAAGTGGAACAGTCTGTAAGGGACGCCCTAAGGAACAACCCTGATCCAGGTAATGGGCCCCCTAACCGTTTGTTTGTTCCCAACTGTGTTCGTTCCCAGGTTATTCAGTGGGGGCATGCTTCTCGATTGGCTTGTCATCCTGGATCGGCACGTACACTCTCTCTCCTCAAGAGGCGCTTTTGGTGGCCTTCAATGGAAAAGGATGTTCGGGAGTATGTAGCAGCTTGCACTATCTGTGCTAGAGGAAAGGCTTCCTCTCTGCCTCCTGCTGGTCTCCTTCATCCACTTCCTACTCCTAGCAGGCCGTGGTCGCATATAGCTTTGGATTTTGTCACTGGCCTGCCTCCATCTGAAGGTAATACAACTATCCTGACGATTGTGGATCGTTTTTCCAAAGCAGTTCATTATGTGGCACTACCTAAACTGCCAAGTGCTTTGGAGACTGCTAAACTTGTAACTCAACATGTGTTCAGACTTCATGGGATCCCTGTGGATATTGTCTCTGATAGAGGTCCTCAGTTTACCTCTCAGGTGTGGAAAGCTTTTTGTCAAGCCCTTGGAGCTTCTGTCAGTTTAAGTTCTGGTTTCCATCCACAGACCAATGGCCAGGCTGAACGGGCGAATCAAGACTTGGAGTCAGCTTTGCGATGTGTAGCAGCTGCTAACCCTTCTACCTGGAGTGACCATCTGAGTTGGGTGGAATATGCGCATAACTCTCTCACGTCGTCTGCTACAGGACTATCTCCCTTTGAGGCATCTTTGGGGTACCAACCACCTTTATTCCCCATACAAGAAGGTGAGATTGCAGTGCCCTCTGTTCAGCATCATCTTCGTCGTTGCCGGAGGTTATGGAGAGAGACTAAGGCAGCTCTGCTCAGAACCTCGGAAAGAAATCGACATTTGGCTGATCGCAGGCGCAAACCTGCTCCTACTTACTGTGTGGGACAGAAAGTGTGGTTGTCGGCCAAACACATACCCTTGAAGGCAGAGTCCCGGAAACTGTCACCTAGATATCTTGGACCATTTGAGATCATTAAGGTTATCAACCCATCGGTCATGAGATTGCAGCTGCCTTCTTCCATGAGGGTACATCCTGCTTTTCATGTTTCCCAGTTGAAGCCTGTGTGTGACAGCCACTTGGTCCCGCCTTCCAGGCCCCCTCCACCCCCCCGTCTTGTCGATGGCCATCCTGTGTTTACTGTTCGCCGTTTGCTGGATGTCCGCCGCAGGG
>JALJCO010012881.1:52500-70000 GCA_023101725.1 Atherinomorus stipes | reverse complement strand
AGGGACGCCACAACTCATGTCCGAGCTGAATCGTGTAAGACAGGTTTGTTTGTGGAGCACATTTCATGTGCAGGACAATTTAAAGTGCTTGACACAGGCATTAGCATTAGCATTAGCATTACAGTGGGATGAAGGGGAAGCACCAAAAGATAAAGATTCAAGACATTTGTTTAAAAAAAGCACGATTTAAAGTAAACAAAAACTTTAAGCTTAAAAGATGCAGTCAGTTGATAAAAATGGACGAGGTTTCCATTCGCTCCCATGTCCACAGCCCTCGCACCCA
This sequence comes from Atherinomorus stipes, assembly GCA_023101725.1. Lineage (NCBI taxonomy): Eukaryota > Metazoa > Chordata > Actinopteri > Atheriniformes > Atherinidae > Atherinomorus > Atherinomorus stipes. The sequence continues at coordinate 69,717 of JALJCO010012881.1, read as the reverse complement.
CAGCCCCCCACTCCCACACCCACAGCCCACACATCCACAGCCCCCATGCCCACAGCCCCCTGCTCACACGCCCACAGCCCCCTGCTCCCATGCCCACACCCCCACGTTTACAGCCCCCACACCCACGCCCACAGCCCACACGTCCACAGCCCCCATGCCCACAGCCCCCTGCTCACATGCCCACAGCCCCCACGTTCACAGCCCCCACTCCCACAGCCCACACATCCACAGCCCCCATGCCCACAGCCCCCTGCTCACACGCTCACAGCCCCCTGCTCCCATGCCCACACCCCCACGTTTACAGCCCCCACACCCACGCCCACAGCCCACACATCCACAGCCCCCATGCCCACAGCCCCCTGCTCACACGCCCACAGCCCACACATCCACAGCCCCCATGCCCACAACCCCCTGCTCACACGCCCACAGCCCCCACGTTCACAGCCCCCACTCCCACAGCCCACACATCCACAGCCCCTGCACCCACAGCCCCCCACTCCCACACCCACAGCCCACACATCCACAGCCCCCATGCCCACAGCCCCCTGCTCCCATGCTCACAGCCCCCTGCTCCCATGCCCACACCCCCACGTTCACAGTCCCCACACCCACAGCCCCCCACTCCCATGCCCACAGCCCAGATGCCCACAGCCCCCTCACATGCCCCTAGTCCCCATGTCCACATCCCCCACGCCCACAGCCCCTCACTCCCATGCCCACAGCCCCCACGTTCACAGCCCCCATACCCACAGCCCCCTGCTTCCATGCCCACATTCCCCACGCCCCACAGCCCCCGACTCCCATTCCCACAGCTCCCACGTCCACATCCCCCCAATCCCATGCCCACACACCCCCGCTCCCACATTCCTATGCCCACAGCCCACAGCCCTTGCTCTGAAGCCCACTGCCCTCCGCTCCCATTCCCACAGCTCCCATGTCCACAGCCCCCCAATCCCACAGCCCACTGCCCTCCGCTCCCATTCCCACAGCTCCCATGTCCACAGCCCCCCAATCCCACAGCCCACTGCCCTCCGCTCCCATTCCCACAGCTCCCATGTCCACAGCCCCCCAATCCCACAGCCCACTGCCCTCCGCTCCCACACCCACCTCAACGTGGTTTGAATAGTTTGGGTCTGAGTTCATCACTACAGTTAGATTTCTGGCCCGGTTTGTGGTTTTCAGGTCCGTCTCAGACCCTGCAGGTCAGGATGGGCTGCAGAAGGAAAACAAGCTTCCTTCCACGTGTCACAGACGGATCTGATCGGCCTCCCTGAAACCAAACACTCCTCTCTCACATATAATTACACTTTTCAAGAATCAGCTGCAGATGAAAGTGGAGGTAGAAGCCTGGAAGTCCTGCTGACGCCTCAGGCTTCCAACACTGAAACAGGTTATTCAAAGAAGAAGAGCAGAAACTCATCCAGTCCTCCAGACGGACGTTTATTCAGTCACAGGGATCCAGATCAGTTTGCTGCCCACACAGAATGAATGAAGCATATATCACAGTATATATATATATATACTGTTGAAATATAAAGTATATACTCATATATATATATGTGTGTGTTTCATTCATATATACAAGGTCAGCTTACCCCACCATTACAACCTTTGATGGTACGTGAGTAAGTGAAACAATACCGGAGTATGTTATTGGTTAAGATTTACAAGAAAAAAAAGATCAATGATAAAATTACCTTTCAATCAAAAAATTGTTCACTACCGCATTTGCATAATCACGACCAAAACACGGGATATTTTGTAAAAAAGACAAAAAAATCTTTTAATATCAAATCAGATTTCATGATAATTGTGTCGGCGTGGGTCTAATTTCATCTATAAAAAAAAATCTGAATACAATATAATCAAATTTAGCAGTTTTACAAAGAAAGATGATATGCAGATTTTATCAAACTCTAAAAGAATAAAATTAAAAAATTAATAATAGAGCTATTTTTTAATGAAAACTTTCTAAATTGATTTTTTTAAATAGCCTGTATAGGGGGAAATGAAAAATTTTGAAAAGATGAGTACTTAAGCCATAGTCCTAAAAAACAATACAAGAATTGACTGTTATTTTACTACATATGTACTCCTTGAATATAGTACATTAGATATATGGTGGAAGTTTTTAGGAAAAGAATACAAATTTTGCTCAAATTCCAACTGTGAATTCGAACCAGTTTGGTAGAAAGGTCCGTATATGTTTCAGTCATATACATACATATATATATATATACATATATATATATATATAAATATATATATATATATATATATATATATATATATGTATGTATGTTTATATGCTTCATTTACTCTCTCGGGCAACAAACTGATTTGGATCCCAGCGACTGAATAAACATCCAGACTGGACGAAGTTAACGGTGAGTTTTACATTCAGAGGAAGAGAAGTGCTGAGATTTAACCCAGCAGCGCCCCCTGCTGCCTGGAAAGCATAAAATAAGAAAGCTGCATTTTCAGACTACATCTCCCAGAGTCCTCTGCAGCTTCTGATTAACCCCTTACCTCCTGAATTTATGCACAGTCATCATAACAAGATAAATCCAGGAGAGAAAATAAGGAAAAAAGAAAATACTGAAAGGAAAAAAGTGGAGAAAAAGTCAAATTTAAAAGTAAAATAATTCAATAACATTTAGACAATGAGAATAAATCATAAATGAACCGTTTAAAATGTAGATGTGAGAGAATAAAGCCAAATGAATGAATAGAATAAAAATAGTTGGCAAACATAAGTTTGATAAACAGAGGCCAGAAGTGGTTTGTCATATGTGATAATTACAGGTTAGAGATAAAATAAAAGCATCTTTGGTTATATTTCACTTTATTTTGCTGGTTGTTTGTGTGCGAGTGCAGAAACAAAGAAAAGTAAAGTTTTAATCAGTTTAATGTGAATAAAAAGAAAACATCTCCATTCAATACGTCAGGTTTCATCATCGTAACGAAGAATCAGGTTAAACCTGGACAACATGCAGAAACATCCATGTCCATAACAATCAGCCGTCTCCATGGAAACATGCTCTGTTGGGAGTCAGAAACCAGAGCAGGGTTGTTTCTCCCTGAGTTTGTCTGTAAGGCAACAACTTGTCCTCCTTCCTCTCTTCCAGGCTCAAATACGTGAAAGAGGGGATTTAGTTTTCTGTGTTATGGTCTCTGACTGATTAAATGTTTTCATCACATCATATACCTTCACTTTGGGTTGGTCACGGAGGTGGATGATGGAAACAGGAACTTGCATCCCGGTAACTCCTGCATCCTCCTCGCTCCTCCAATAAGAGAAACTTCTCTGCTTTTTACGTTTGATCCTGCACACCAACGTACCTCCACAGAAGCAGTCACCACACGGTGGAAGGGTCATGCTGGTCTAAGATTAAATCAAATTTAAATGAATCAATAGAACATTATGTTCAATATTAGCTTTTGTACCGATATCAGATATACAGATATCGTCAAACTCTAAAGTGACATTATCAGCTGAGAACTGAAGTTGTATCTCATAAAAAGAGAGGTCTTATGATGCCTGATGTGGTGCTGCCTTCAGGACAACCAGGTTTTTTACAGATCTGTAAGGTCTTATGATGCCTGATGTGGTGCTGCCTTCAGGACAACCTGTTTTTTTTTACAGATCTATAAGGCCTTATGATGCCTGATGTGGTGTTGCCTTCAGGACAACCTGGTTTTTTACAGATCTGTAAGGTCTTATGATGCCTGATGTGGTGCTGCCTTCAGGACAACCTGGTTTTTTACAGATCTGTAAGGTCGTATGATGCCTGATGTGGTGTTGCCTTCAGGACAACCTGGTTTTTTACAGATCTGTAAGGTCTTATGATGCCTGACTAGGTGCTGCCTTCAGGACAACCTGGATTTTTACAGATCTGTAAGGTCTTATGATGCCTGACTTGGTGCTGCCTTCAGGACAACCTGGATTTTTACAGATCTGTAAGGTCGTATGATGCCTGATGTGGTGTTGCCTTCAGGACAACCTGGTTTTTTACAGATCTGTAAGGTCTTATGATGCCTGATGTGGTGCTGCCTTCAGGACAACCTGGTTTTTTACAGATCTATAAGGCCTTATGATGCCTGATGTGGTGTTGCCTTAAGGACAACCTGGTTTTTTACAGATCTATAAGGCCTTATGATGCCTGATGTGGTGCTGCCTTAAGGACAACCTGGTTTTTTACAGATCTGTAAGGTCTTATGATGCCTGATGTGGTGCTGCCTTCAGGACAACCAGGTTTTTTACAGATCTGTAAGGTCTTATGATGCCTGATGTGGTGCTGCCTTCAGGACAACCTGGTTTTTTACAGATCTGTAAGGTCTTATGATGCCTGATGTGGTGTTGCCTTCAGGACAACCTGGTTTTTTACAGATCTGTAAGGTCTTATGTCTGATGTGGTGCTGCCTTCAGGACAACCTGGTTTTTTACAGATCTGTAAGGTCTTATGTCTGATGTGGTGCTGCCTTCAGGACAACCTGGTTTTTTACAGATCTGTAAGGTCGTATGATGCCTGATGTGGTGTTGCCTTCAGGACAACCTGGTTTTTTACAGATCTGTAAGGTCTTATGATGCCTGATGTGGTGTTGCCTTCAGGACAACCTGGTTTTACAGATCTGTAAGGTCTTATGATGCCTGATGTGGTGTTGCCTTCAGGACAACCTGGTTTTTTACAGATCTATAAGGCCTTATGATGCCTGATGTGGTGTTGCCTTAAGGACAACCTGGTTTATTACAGATCTGTAGGTCTTATGATGCCTGATGTGGTGCTGCCTTCAGGACAACCTGGTTTTTTACAGATCTGTAAGGTCTTATGATGCCTGAAGTGGTGCTGCCTTCAGGACAACCTGGTTTTTACAGATCTGTAAGGTCGTATGATGCCTGATGTGGTGTTGCCTTCAGGACAACCTGGTTTGTTACAGATCTGTATGGTCTTATGATGCCTGATGTGGTGCTGCCTTCAGGAAAACCTGTTTTTTTACAGATCTGTACGGTCTTATGATGCCTGATGGGTGCTGCCTTCAGGACAACCTGGTTTTTTACAGATCTGTACGGTCTTATGATGCCTGACCTGGTGCTGCGTTCAGGACAACCTGGTTTTTCTCTGATTCCTGTTCGGGGCTCAGTCCGGATGCTGTAAGGGGCGGAGTCAGTGTCTTCACCTCCTCAGAAGTCCGTGAACCAATCAGCTGCTGTTGCTGGGTGTGATCGACTGTGTTGTCGACTGTGTTGTCATGGTGACATGGGGGGCGGGGACAGGTAAGGGGCCGGGGTTCGTGCTGTGGGCGGAATCAGAGACCTGGTTTGGGTCGGTTTCCGGGACCGGGTCTGACCGGACCTCGGTCCCGTCACATGACCCCCGCTGCACCTGCGTCTCCGCTCTAAGCTCCGCCCCTCCGTCCTCCACCGGGCCCACGAACCCGGCGCACACGGAGCAGCTCCTGCTGTGCCGTGGCCCCTCCTCCCCGCACCCACCCCCCCTCCTCACGCCGCTCTTCCTCCTGGGAGGGCCCCTTCTGTGTCTGCGGCTCTGATTGGCCGACGTCCTGCGGTGCGAGCGGCTCTGATTGGCCGTGCGGCGGCTCTGGTGCGCGCGCTGCAGCGCCAGGGCGGCCAGGTCGGAGTGGGAGGAGGTGCTGTCGATCATCCTGCGGCCCAGCGCGAGCGGGCGCAGCGGCAGCGCCAGCCGCAGCCGCAGCCAGAAACGGGAGCGCGGCGGCTCCGACCGACTCCCGCGCCACGTCACGGTGCAGGCGCACGCCGCGCGCAGCCGCGCCACCTCCGCGCACGGCAGCTTGCTGACGGAGCGGAACACCACGGCCACGACCGAGGCCCGCCCGCCGTGCTGGAGGTGCAGGCCCAGCCGGCACTCCAGGAGGCTCAGGCTCTTCTCCGCGAGGAAGACGGGGCTGAGGACGAAGAGGAGGCGGCGGCTGCGCTGCATCAGGCCCAGGATGTCCTCCGACGAGTCTGTCGGACGAAAGAAGAGACACAAGTTACAAGAACAGCATTTATCAGCGAGTCCGGAGCGGGTTAGGAGGGTGGGGGACTTCTGGTCCATGGAGGCCGACGCTGTGGGTCTAGTCTGGGTCAGATTCTATACCTGGGTCAGGTCCAGGTGGGAGTCCGGTTCACGAAACCCTGATTTCTGCCGCAGTCCAGATACAGCTGATACCTCGCCCAGGAGCCGGGTATCAGTCATGGAGGCCTTTATACCAACATTGCTAACGATATCAATCAATACTTGTTTCATTACATCAATTGATACAGACATTGGTATAGATATCAATTGATACAGTGATTATGGATGGATGGATGATGGATGTTGTGATTTAACCAGACAATCATCTTATGAACTGGTTTATATAATCCGGACTGATCTGGATCATTGAATGGATTCATTTCTGTGGGATTATAACTGGAATATGACAAACTAGACTATGATAAACTGGACTATGACAAACTGGACTGTGATAAACTGGACTGTGATTAACTAGACTATGATAAACTGGTCTATGATAAACTGGACTATGACAAACTGGACTGTGATAAACTGGTCTGTGATAACTGGTCTATGATAAACTGGACTATAATAAACTGGTCTATGATAAACTGGACTATGACAAACTGGACTGTGATAAACTGGACTGTGATAACCTGGACTATGATAAACTGGACTGTGATAAACTGGACCATGATAAACTGGACTGTGATAAACTGGACTATGATAAACTGGTCTGTGATAACTGGTCTGTGATAAACTGGACTATGATTACCTAGACTATGATAAACTGGTCTATGATAAACTGGACTATAATAAACTGGACTGTGATAAACTGGACTGTGATAAACTGGACTGTGATAAACTGGTCTGTGATAAACTGGACTGTGATAAACTGGACTGTGATAAACTGGTCTGTGATAAACTGGACTGTGATAAACTGGACTGTGATAAACTGGTCTGTGATAAACTGGTCTGTGATAAACTGGACTGTGATAAACTGGACTATGATAAACTGGACTGTGATAAACTGGACTATGATAAACTGGTCTGTGATAAACTGGACTGTGATAAACTGGACTGTGATAAACTGGACTGTGATAAACTGGTCTGTGATAAACTGGTCTGTGATAAACTGGACTGTGATAAACTGGACTGTGATAAACTGGACTGTGATAAACTGGTCTGTGATAAACTGGACTATGATTACCTAGACTATGATAAACTGGTCTATGATAAACTGGACTATAATAAACTGGACTGTGATAAACTGGACTGTGATAAACTGGACTGTGATAAACTGGTCTGTGATAAACTAGACTATGATAAACTAGACTATGATAAACTGGACTATGATAAACTGGTCTGTGATAAACTGGTCTGTGATAAACTGGACTATGATAAACTAGACTGTGATAAACTTATCTGTGATAAACTTATCTGTGATAAACTTGACTGTGATAAACTGGTCTGTGATAAACTGGACTATGATAAACTAGACTATGATAAACTGGACTATAATAAACTGGACTGTGATAAACTGGTCTGTGATAAACTGGACTATGATAAACTGGACTGTGATAAACTGGACTATGATAAACTGGGCTGTGATAAACTGGACTGTGATAAACTGGACTATGATAAACTAGACTATGATAAACTGGACTATGATAAACTGGACTGTGATAAACTGGTCTGTGATAAACTGGACTATGATAAACTAGTCTGTGATAAACTGGACTATGATTAACTAGACTATGATAAACTGGTCTATGATAAACTGGACTATGACAAACTGGACTGTGATAAACTGGTCTGTGATAACTGGTCTGTGAAAACTGGACTATGATTAACTAGACTATGATAAACTGGACTATGACAAACTGGACTGTGATAAACTGGACTGTGATAAACTGGACTGTGATAAACTGGTCTGTGATAAACTGGACTATGATTAACTAGACTATGATAGACTGGTCTATGATAAACTGGACTATGACAAACTGGACTGTGATAAACTGGTCTGTGATAACTGGTCTATGATAAACTGGACTATAATAAACTGGTCTATGATAAACTGGACTATGACAAACTGGACTGTGATAAACTGGACTGTGATAAACTGGTCTGTGATAAACTGGACTATGATTAACTAGACTATGATAAACTGGTCTATGATAAACTGGACTATGATAAACTGGACTATGATAAACTGGACTATGATAAACTTGACCGTGATAAACTGGACTGTGATAAACTGGACCATGATAAACTGGACTGTGATAAACTGGACTATGATAAACTGGACTGTGATAAACTGGACTATGATAAACTGGTCTGTGATAACTGGTCTGTGATAAACTGGACTATGATTACCTAGACTATGATAAACTGGTCTATGATAAACTGGACTATAATAAACTGGACTATGATAAACTGGACTGTGATAAACTGGACTGTGATAAACTGGACTGTGATAAACTGGACTGTGATAAACTGGACTATGATAAACTGGACTGTGATAAACTGGACTGTGATAAACTTGACTGTGATAAACTGATCTGTGATAAACTGGTCTGTGATAAACTGGACTATGATTAACTAGACTATGATAAACTGGACTATGATAAACTGGACTGTGATAAACTGGTCTGTGATAAACTAGACTATGATAAACTAGACTATGATAAACTGGTCTGTGATAAACTGATCTGTGATTAACTAGACTATGATAAACTGGACTATGATAAACTGGACTGTGATAAACTGGTCTGTGATAAACTAGACTATGATAAACTAGACTATGATAAACTGGTCTGTGATAAACTGGTCTGTGATAAACTGGACTATGATAAACTGGTCTGTGATAAACTGGTCGGTGATAAACTGGTCTGAGATAAACTGGACTATGATTAACTAGACTATGATAAACTGGACTATGATAAACTGGACTGTGATAAACTGGTCTGTGATAAACTGGACTATGATAAACTGGACTATGATAAACTGGTCTATGATAAACTGGTCTGTGATAAACTGGACCGTGATAAACTGGTCTGTGATAAACTGGACTATGATAAACTGGACTATGATAAACTGGACTATGATAAACTGGTCTGTGATTAACTGGTCTGTGATAAACTGGACCGTGATAAACTGGTCTGTGATAAACTGGACTGTGATAAACTGGTCTGAGATAAACTGGACTATGATTAACTAGACTATGATAAACTGGACCGTTATAAACTGGTCTGTGATAAACTGGTCTGTGATAAACTGGACTATGATAAACTGGTCTATGATAAACTGGTCTGTGATAAACTGGACCGTGATAAACTGGTCTGTGATAAACTGGACTATGATAAACTGGACTATGATAAACTGGTCTGTGATTAACTGGTCTGTGATAAACTGGACCGTGATAAACTGGGCTGTGATAAACCTGACTGTGATAAACTGGTCTGTGATAAACTGGTATGTGATAAACTGGTCTGTGATAAACTGGACTATGATAAACTGGTCTGTGATAAACTGGTATGTGATAAACTGGTCTGTGATAAACTGGTCTGTGATAAACTGGACTATGATAAACTGGTCTGTGATAAACTGGTCGGTGATAAACTGGTCTGAGATAAACTGGTCTGTGATAAACTGGACTATGATAAACTGGTCTGTGATAAACTGGACTGTGATATACTGGTCTGAGATAAACTGGACTATGATTAACTAGACTATGATAAACTGGACCGTTATAAACTGGTCTGTGATAAACTGGTCTGAGATAAACTGGACTATGATTAACTAGACTATGATAAACTGGACCGTTATAAACTGGTCTGTGATAAACTGGTCTGTGATAAACTGGACCGTGATAAACTGGGCTGTGATAAACTGGACTGTGATAAACTAGTCTGTGATAAACTGGTATGTGATAAACTGGTCTGTGATAAACTGGACTATGATAAACTGGTCTGTGATAAACTGGACTGTGATATACTGGTCTGAGATAAACTGGACTATGATTAACTAGACTATGATAAACTGGACCGTTATAAACTGGTCTGTGATAAACTGGTCTGTGATAAACTGGACTATGATAAACTGGACTATGATAAACTGGTCTATGATAAACTGGTCTGTGATAAACTGGACCGTGATAAACTGGTCTGTGATAAACTGGACTATGATAAACTGGACTATGATAAACTGGTCTGTGATTAACTGGTCTGTGATAAACTGGACCGTGATAAACTGGACTGTGATAAACTGGACTATGATAAACTGGACTGTGATAAACTGGACTATGATAAACTGGACTATGATAAACTGGACTATGATAAACTGGACTGTGATAAACTGGACTATGATAAACTGGACTATGATAAACTGGTCTGTGATAAACTGGACTGTGATAAACTGGACTATGATAAACTGGACTGTGATAAACTGGACTGTGATAAACTGGACTGTGATAAACTGGACTATAATAAACTGGTCTGTGATAAACTGGACTGTGATATACTGGACTGTGATATACTGGACTGTGATATACTGGACTGTGATATACTGGACTATGATAAACTGGTCTGTGATAAACTGGACTATGATAAACTGGACTATGATAAACTGGACTATGATAAACTGGACTGTGATAAACTGGACTATGATAAACTGGACTGTGATAAACTGGACTGTGATAAACTGGTCTGTGATAAACTGGTCTGTGATAAACTGGACTATGATAAACTGGACTATGATAAACTGGACTATGATAAACTGGTCTGTGATATACTGGGTGATAAACTGGACTGTGATAAACTGGACTATGATAAACTGGTCTGTGATAAACTGGTCTGTGATAAACTGGACTGTGATAAACTGGACTGTGATAAACTGGACTATGATAAACTGGTCTGTGATAAACTGGTCTGTGATAAACTGGACTGTGATAAACTGGACTGTGATAAACTGGACTATGATAAACTGGACTGTGATATACTGGGTGATAAACTGGACTGTGATAAACTGGACTGTGTTGAACTAGAAGGGAAGAGAGGAACTTCTCCTCCCTGAACAGCTGGTGCTGGTTTATGGTGTTCAGGTATGAATAATAAACCGTACGCTCTGCATCTAAATGAGACATAACGTGGTTTCTGAGCCAAAACACACCATCAGTCTCATCTTAAAGGATCATTTGCATCCAGCAGCTGCAGCTTCTGCACACAGCTGCTGTTTACAGCCGTTAACACCGTTTGGTTCGGATGTTTCCTCCACAGCTCACAGAAGCTGCAGCTCCAGGAAACCTGCAGTAGCAGTGGATGGACCAGGATCCAGCAGGAGACCAGACCAGGTGAGGGACCAGGATCCAGCAGAAGACCAGACCGGGTGTGTGTACCAGGATCCAGCAGGAAACCAGACCAGGTGTGTGGACCAGGATCCAGCAGGAGACCAGACCAGGTCCACTCCTGTCAGCTAAGAACAGGAAACTGAGGCTCTGATTCCCACAGACTCACCAGAACTGGACAACAGAAGATGGAGGAACGTTGCTGGTCTGATGAGTCTCCGTTTCAGATCCACGTTCAGATGCTCGGCTCAGAATCTGCTGAATCATCATGAACATGGATCCATGATTGGATCCAGTGAAGGCTGCTCCAGAAAAACGTCCAAATCAAACAGTTTCCCCCAGATCGTCCTGCTACAAGCAGAATCCATCAGCGACGCACCAGCAGGACCGGGACCACCACAACGAGCCGGTCTATCAAAGGTCTGCGTGTATGAAAACATGAGCTCTCACTGCACACACAATAAAATGTCCAAACTGATCTATTCACCGCCAAAGGGATCCGGTCTTTAACACGTGCTGAATAGTGCCTCTTTTCCATTCAATATTTTTTCTCTAATAAATATGCAACATGGGACGTTTACACGCAAAAGTGTGTGATGGGAGGAGAAAATATAAATATGTGAATTTAGCACTCGCAAGGCCATTTATCAACCGTGACACATCGCCTGGCTGGTTTTCTGAGTCGATTAAAACGCAGGTGCAAACTTGCAGCTTTGTGCACAAAAGGCTGCAACTTCTGAGAGGGACCAGGGGCGGAGCTATGGGGGTGGCTGGGGGGCCGCAGCCACCCCTGGCCAATCACTGGCCACCCCCAAGCTTTAACCCAAAAAAACCCCAAAACTGGGAGGCGCTCAAGCATTTACAGAGACACCAAGCTGCTTCCAAACCACTTTTCCTTCTTATTTTAGACACAAGCTACCCCGAACAGTTGGAATTTTATATACATATATATATATATATATACTGTATGTATATGTATATATTTATTCTTTAAAAACGTGCTCTGAGGTATCTACTTATGGCCACCCCAGTGGAGAATCCTGGACACGCAATCATCTGTCTGATTTAAAATCCTTTTCATGAGCAGTGAGAGCAGCAGGTTTAGTTCTCATTGCTGAATTCAATAAAAATCACGACAGCAAACCGCTTTCTACATTTTAGCACGAACCCTAGATTCTGACATAACGAGGGGGCAGGGTCTACGTAGTCCGCACACGTAGCTGCTGAAATGGGACGTCCTAGCCAACGAGAATTTCCCATAGTGCTCCAGTCCCGTTGCCTAGCAACTGCAGACTCCACAGCTGTCTAGTGACGGCTTTATTTCCACTTTTCCTTCAGATACGTTGTTAAAATAAAACAAACTAATATGGAACGGTGCATTTTATTCCTTTTCATTTATCTACCCCATTAACCCCTTGTTAACCATGAATAAGATCAACCAAAATGGATTTTCTGAGGAAAAAAAACTCTCTCTCTTTCTCTCTCTCTCTCTTTTTTCTTTGTCTTTTTCATGCTTGCCCGCATATTTAATATTTTCCACAGAGATTATCTGTTGTTTCTTACCAGTGAACCCTTCATTTAACACTTAAAAATCCACAAATAAATCCAAATATTCCACTTGTAGCTCTGCAGCTTCCCTCCATCTTCTGCAGGATGAAACTAAACACCTAACTTTACTTGTTTTATAGCTACATGGATGTTTACAATATTTCTCATCACTTAAAAAATGTTAAGGAGAATTGCAAAAAAATCTGTAAAAAAATCTCCTATCCTTCCGTTTTAATTTTTCCCTTTCTTTAAGCCCAGTCATGATGATTAACTTTGTGTTTCCATCGCTTTGTAACTATATTTTATTGCATATTTTGTGCTAAATATCTTATTTTCCTTTAAACTATTTAACCCCCTTTGTATGTTTATTGTTTAAACCTTTCAGTGCGTTTGCTCTTGATGTAACCGTACAGTGTTGGAGAAAACTCCTTGTTACTCTCCTCACGAGAGTTTGTACATTCTGCTTATGTAAATAAAGTTTTTATAAAAATCTCATGTGCAATGAATTCTGGGATAGGCGAGGCCACGACAGATACGTGCGATGCCTCCTTGGTTTCAGGCCAAACAGAGTGCAGGTTTGGGGGCTGGATTCGGAGGATCCTCCAGACATTTCTGAAAACAGGACAGGGACTGACGCGCCGTGTCTCAAACCGCACACTTGCCCGAGTGCACTGAAATCCAGTACGTAGTACGCACTGTGTACTTCGTCTGTAGTGCACACTATTGTCACTAAATGCTAACCCAAACAGAGCGCTGCACTCACAGGAAGTGACGGACTAGCATTGCCCGCTAACATGAGCTAACTCTACTGAGCTGTTATAACCGCAGCCTCAAACACACGATCAGATCATAACTGTCATCAGGGAGTGAACAGCTTGTAGCTGCATATACGTTAGTAATTATGTCTGAATAATTTCATAAACGTTACTTAAATCAGTACAACACCGCCTACGATGCAGCAGGGGGCGCCACCGCTTCATTCACCGCCATTATTCAGCTCTGAAAGCAGTTCAAAGTCCCGCCTCTTCCTTCAGCAAGATGGCGTCCGTGTAGTGTGCTTTGTTTGAGTAGCACCTAGCTGCAGCCAGAGCCACGGCCATAACAAACCACGCCCCTTTACAAACCACGCCCACCGTAGGAGAGAGCGGAACCTTACACCCTAACCCGAACGACCACCCGCCCACATTAGTCCAAACCACGCCCATTTTCATGACACGCCTCTGGGCCTGTGGCTGCAGTTGGGTATGCTTGCTTCGTTTTTGGCCATTATTAGGGAAACATCCTGGTACTTTCAGTGCACTGAATGTTTGTTTAAATGACAGCAAAGAGTGTTAGAAGTGTTTGAAGTACTCAGGTGTGTGGATTGAGACCAACAGCTTACGTCTGCAGCGAATAAAGTGGCGGGTAAAATTACTGTTTTTAGGTGAACAACGTTAGAGTTCTAGAAATAAGAAAACTGGTGGATAGTTTGTAATGTGATATTTCTGTTAAGGGTTGTAATGTTGATTCACAATTTTTTTTCTTTTTTTTAAAATGCTATTTAGCTACTGTGGGACAGCGTGTTATTGGCAAACTGGGACAATCACTTGTGTCATTCTAAAGGTGGAAATAATGTCTCTTTTTTTTCATCCCTCATAATTTTTCTGTCTAGCTAGTTAGATACACAAATTTACCTAAATTGCATAAATCAAGCCACAATGAAAATGATGATCGTGATGCTTTGCCAGTCTATGCTAGCTAGCCTTCGCCCCGCACCACGTTTTGCATACTCTTTAAATGGATATAAAACAAAAACTAAAATGGCCACCTCACACAGTTTGTTCTTTCATTTCTCCAGAAGATTACAAAAACATTTAGCCTTTTTCTTTGTTCTTTTATCGTCCAAAATCGGCTTTTTCAAAGTGACATTAAGTTTTTGAATAATAGTCGAGTATTTGTTTGATTTCTTCAGGGAATGAGTCTTTTTGTCCCGTTCTCTTTACGTCCATGAAAGTTCTTGTTAATATTTATATTAATCAGAAATGAATTGTTTTTATTCTTGTGTTTACATTAAAATGGAATGTGTTGCCCAGTTTGTCCATATGTGGCGTCCCACTTTACCAATAGTGCCTGGAAATGCTGGTTTTGGGTCTGTGTGTTTTTGGTGAAGGGTCATTCATGCAGTGTTCAACCTTTCTGTTATTTCTTCTACATAGTATCGTAGATATCTGAAGATATTTACAATGGTATTTTCAGAAAGTGTCCCAGCTTCCCCATATTCCCCCCATCTCCACAGACTGAGGAAAAACTGCCGTGGTGACACACACACACAATGTTTATGAAACACATGAAATAGAAAACAAAAAATGAAGAATGATGCAGATGTATGTTCAGATAAAATGATCCTTTATTGACCTTCCACCCAAAAGAGAAAAATATTTGAGCATTCTTCTTCCCGAAGTATTTACACTTAAATAGCTGATTTATGACAAAATACTTGATGTCTTAAAGTGAAATCAGTGACCAACAAAACAAACACACAAAGTGCAAAGCTTGACATTTTAAAGTTTTGAGCTGCTAACTCGACCCTGGAAACAACTGTCCTCTGAATAATATCTGATTCTGCATTGTGTTTTCCTCTAACGTTGTAATACTAGGCCGCTTTCATGCGCCAGTCGTTCAATATGCAGATGACACTCCGCTCTATCTTTGGTCTCTTTACAGTCGATCCAACCAAGAACCAGCGTGATGCGACCATCTACATACATTTCCTTTTACTGACACTAGATGGAGCTCCAACAACAGCAGACAATGAAATGAGTTGGGAAAATGATCCAGGACCTATCCCGCCTCTTGTAAACTAAAAAAATTGACAAAGTATCTCATAATAATGAGATCAAAATCATAATTATGAGATATGCGATTTAATTTCATTTAGCTTTTTATGATGATGTAGTGGTATCCATATATATGTGAATCTTGGGAAATACAGAAAGCTGTAATGGAATTTTTTAAATCTTATAATAAAACTTTGAAGCTCATAATTATGACTTTTTTATTTCACAATTGCATTTTCTCAATTATGACTGATTTTCAGAATTATTTCTTATTACAATGATATTGTATCTCATAATTTGGTATGTTCGATTTTGGCCTTTTAAAAAAAAAAAAAATCAATATCAGATAAACCGATATTGTCCAACTCTTGATTTCAAATATCAACCGGACAATTGTGACACAATCTCATATTTTGAGAGTTCATGAGAATTTATGATTATGAAGTCCTAAATTTGTGAGAAAAAGTAAAAAATTTACATTAATAAAGTCATAAATTAACAAGAATAAAGTCGTGAATTTACAAGAATAATTTATACATTTTCAAGAACAAAATAGTAAATTATCAAAAATAAAGTCATACATTTACATGAATAGTTGTACATTTAAAAGAATGAAGGCAAATTTACAAGAATAAAATAGAAAATTTATAAGAATAAAGTCTTAAATTTGCTAAATTTGGTCGTAAACTTTCAAGAAGTCATAAAATTACTAGTATAAAGTCAAATTTACAAGAATAGTTGTAAATTTACAAGAATAAAGTCATAAATTTGCAAGAACCAAATTGTAAATTTACAAGAATAAAGTCATAAATTTGAAAAAATTAAGGTAATCAATTTACAAGAATAAAATCAAATTTCTGAGAATAAAGTCATAAATTTACAAGAATAATGTCAAATTTACAAGAATGAAATTGTAAATTTACAAGAATAAAGTGAAATTTTACATAAGTAAAATAATTTTACAGGAGTGAGTTGTAAATTTACAAGAACAACCTAAATTTGTGAGAATAAAGTTGTTATATTCCAAGAAAAAAAGTCATTATTTTACACAAATAAAACTAGCTGTATGAGGCCTGTACGCCGTCTTCATCTCTCATACAACTATATTCTGCTCTGCGAGTAAACATCCCAAAATCTCCTTATCTCAGCCAGAGGAGTTCATTTTGATATCATTTTCAATATCGGCCAATAATATTGGTAGGCGGATAATATCGGACACCTATACTCATAATTATTTCTTTTAATCTCATAATTCACCAAGTTGTATAATCATAACTTTAAATCTCATAATTATAGCTTTGTTTTCTCATAATTATGAGATACATGGCCAATATTTTGTAATTTACAAGTGGCAGGAACGGGCTTCCATAGGATGATTCTGTTACGCAAACCTGCATTCATCTGAGCTTTTCTTCATCACGTTGGATGCATCTGAGCAGAGGGAAATATTCTGGAACATTTTAAAGTCTTGTGGAAAACCCTTGAATCTCAT
>JALJCO010012881.1:0-45000 GCA_023101725.1 Atherinomorus stipes | reverse complement strand
TTTACAAAACGATTAACTGTATTGTGTCCTTACAAAACTAACTAAAACTAACTAAAATTATTGCAGAGACATCCTCAGTTTTTGTCTTTGTAAATGAATATAATCAATCAGTCTTTTGGGTTGATATGAAATCTATTTCTGTTTAACCTTTTTACTTTGCTCTACTGGTTTTACTAAGAATGACTTTGTGATGATTTTGAATGTCACATCAGACAAACACCTATAACTTACGAATAAAACCCCCCAAAAACTAAAACTAACACTGAAACTAATAAAAATTAAACTAAAACTAAACATTTTCCAAAGATAGAAACTAATAAAAACTAGCAAATCTGCTCAACAAACTAACTAAAACTAACTGAATTGAAAAACAAAAAGTCAAAACTAAATAAAAACTGAAATTAATAAAGTCCAAAACTATTATAACCTTGTTTTAAACCAACTCAGATCAGCTGTTCGGGAACCAGAGACCAGAAAAACTCAACGGCGACGTCCGTTTCGTGCGTCTTCTGCGTTCCCATGGTTCATAAACCAGTTTGTCCGTTAGGCGGCCGCGCTGTCTGTCCCTCTGTCCTGGAGAAGTGATGTCGTAGATGAGTTTATTTCCGGACACATTCGCACAGCCTCTCCTCCGAAGCTCCATCCATGTCTCCAGATGCTCTCTGTTTGTTTGGCGTCTTCTTTCTCAGCTGCTTTTACTGGGCTGTTTGACCCCGGCAGGTAATGTGTTTTTGTTCCGGTTCCTGTTCTTCTTCTCTGGTTTGTTCCTGCGTATCAGCTCCACAGCTCAACACCGACCCCGCGGTTTCTGGTAGCATTGCTTCTGTGTCAAGTGACGGAACAACAAGCCCCTCAAACACACCAAATACGTATGTAACCGATGCAGACGATGGACAAAACTGTCCATCGTCTGCGTATCCGTCTTCTGCATTGAGCGTAAATGGGCCTTAACTGTCAGAGTTTTCTGCACCTGCTTTGTGAAGCAGATCCCGGAGCTATAATCATTTAACATGTGCTGGAAGCAGCAAACAAGCCTGCAGGAGGACAAGGAGCTGCAGGTGAGCAAGGACACCTGCCGGATGCCTCACCTGTGTGCCGCTCGTCGGTGCCGAACCAGGAGCGGTAGAGCAGCAGCAGCTCCAGCCAGAAGACGTGATACACCACGAAGAGAAGCAGCATGAGGACCAGGGTGACGCCGAGGCCGCAGCCCAGCTCCACGGAGGGGAACGAGGCTGGAGCGACAGCGACAGTCAGACAGGGTCTCCTCAACATGGTTATCACAGTCTACAAGTTTATCACAGTCTACGAAAAGTAAATTACAGTCTACGACACGTGTAATACAGTCTACAACAAGTTTATCACAGTCTACGTCACATTTGAATAATTCTTCAACATGTTTATTACAGTCTACAAGTTTATCACAGTCTACGTCACATCTGAATCATTCTTCAACATGTTTATCACAGTCTACAAGTTTATCACAGTCTACGAAAAGTAAATTACAGTCTACGACACGTGTAATACAGTCTACAACAAGTTTATCACAGTCTACGTCACATTTGAATCATTCTTCAACATGTTTATCACAGTCTACAAGTTTATCACCGACTACGTCACATTTGAATCAGTCGACACGTTTAAAAAAGTCTACGAAAAGTTAATTACAGTCTACGACACGTTTAAAACAGTCTACGAAAAGTTAACTACAGTCTACGACACTTTTTAAACAGTCTACGAAAAGTTAATTACAGTCTACGACATGTTTTAAACAGTCTACGAAAAGTTGATTAGTCTACGACACGTTTAATACAGTCTGTGACAAGTTTATCACTGTTTACGTACATTTGAATCAGTCGACACGTTTAAAAAAGTCTAAGAAAAGTTAATTACAGTCTACGACACGTTTAAAACGGTCTACGAAAAGTTAATTACAGTCTACGACACGTTTAAAACAGTCTACGAAAAGTTAACTACAGTCTACGACACGTTTTAAACAGTCTACGAAAAGTTAATTACAGTCTACGACACGTTTTAAACAGTCTACGAAAAGTTAATTACAGTCTACGACACGTTATAAACAGTCTACGAAAAGTTGATTAGTCTACGACACGTTTAATACAGTCTGTGACAAGTTTATCACCGTCTACGTCACATTTGAATCATTCTACGACGTTTAATACAGTCTACAACAAGTTTGTCAATGTCTATGTCACATTTGAATCAGTCGACACGTTTAAAATAGTCTACGAAAAGTTAATTACAGTCTACGACACGTTTAAAACAGTGTACAAAAAGTAAATTACAGTCTACGACATGTTTAATACAGTCTACGACAAGTAAATTACAGTCTACGGCAGGTTTAATACAATCTACAACAAGTTTATCCCTGTTTATGTCACATTTGAATCAGTCTACGACACGTTAAAAACAGTCTACCAAAAGTTAATTACAGTCTATGACACCAATACAGTCTACGAAAAGTAAATTACAGTCTACGGCAGGTTTAATACAGTCTACAACAAGTTTATCACCGTCTACGTCACATTTGAATCAGCTGACACGTTTAAAACAGTCTACGAAAAGATATTACAGTCTTGGGCACGCTTAATATGTCCACATCACTTTTGAGACCGTTTACGACATGTTTAATACAGTCTATAACACGTTTAATACAGTCTGACACGTTTGATACAGTCCATGACACATTTTATACAGTCTGTTACATTTGATACTGTCTACAGCTCGTTTAGAACAGTCTACAAAAAGATATTACAGTCTACGACACGTTTTTTACGTCTACATCACTTTTGAGACTGTTTACGACATCTTTAATACATTCTACAACACGTTTACTACAGTCTATAGCACATTTAATACTGTCTATGACACGTTTTATACAGTCTATAACACGTTTAATACAGTCCATGACACATTTAACACTGTCTTTGATACAGACTATTAAAACCGTCTGGTCCTGATCCACCGTAAACACAGACATCAGCCAGACACGAAACCTGAGAAAGGAAGGATGGAAACAGGACGTCTTCCTCACCTTCCTCCTCCAGTTGAGCCCTGCGGGTGTCGAAGCTGACCCCGTTCCTTACGGAGCAGTTAAACTCCCGCTTCAGGTCTTCAGACTGGAAGTCCCGGATCAGGAGGACACTCTCCACAGTCAGGTCCTTGAAATCGTCTTTCACCTCTCTGCAGCCAAACACGTTTCAGGACACAACAGCTCACATTTTCTGTCTCGCTTTGAATTTTGATGAAGTTGTTTTCAGACAAATCAGGCAAACTTGGAGGTAAAAGAGGATAAAAGTTGTGAAACTGAAAGCAGATGAAATGTATGTTTGTGTGAGTGGAAGTGGTCCCACCTGTTGCTTTGGTTGAATCGATGCTGATCTGGGAGTTTTTCCAGCATCTTCCCATCCACTGTCCACCACATGTCCCAGGAAGGGTTGTCTGGGATGAAGGGAAGCAGAGCTTTGCACACCAGACGGACCTCCGAGTCTGTCGGGACACAGAAACTCAGGGTTTGTATTTTTATAGGGATGCTTGTTATCTACTTTTTTAACCGATACCTGATATATCGATACTGTCCAGCTCTTAATTTCTGATACCTAACTGAAAACAACTACAGACAGGCCTTTGGGCACCTGCTGGTGTTAAACGTGTCATAGACTGATTCAAATGTGACAAAGACTGTAATAAACTTGTCATAGATGGTATGAAACATGTCGTAAACTGTATTAATCGTCTCATAAGCAGTATAATATGTGTCGTAGACTGTATTAAACATGCCGTAGACTATATCAAAAGTGTCGTAGACTGTATTGAATGTGTCATAGACTATAATTAACGTGTCGTGGACTGTATTAAACGTTTTGTAGACTACATTAAACGTGTTGTAGACTGTATTAAACATGCCATAGACTATAATTAACGTGTCGCAGACTGTATTGAACGTGTCATAACTATATTTAACGTGTCATAGACTGTATTGAACGTGTCGTAGACCATATTAAATATGTCAGACTGTATTAAACGTGTCGTAGACTGCATTAAACAAGTTGTAGACTGCATTAAACACATCGTAGACTGTATTAAACGTGTCGTAGACTGCATTAAACAAGTTGTAGACTGCATTAAACACATCGTAGACTGTATTAAACGTGTTGTAGACTGCATTAAACAAGTTGTAGACTGCATTAAACACATCGTAGACTGTATTAAACGTGTTGTAGACTGTATTAAACATGCCGTATGTTAAAAGTGTCATAGACTGTATTGAACGTGTCGTAGACCATATTAAACATGTCAGACTGTATTAAACGTGTTGTAGACTGCATTAAACAAGTTGTAGACTGCATTAAACACGTCGTAGACTGTATTAAACGTGTTGTAGACTGTATTAAACATGCCGTATGTTAAAAGTGTCGTAGACTGCATTAAACACGCCATAGACTATATTTAACGTGTCGTAGACTGTATTAAACGTGTCGTAGACTATATTAAAAGTGTCGTAGATTATAATTAACGGGTCGTAGACTGTATTGAACATGTCTTAGACCAAATTAAACATGTCAGACTGTATTAAACATGCGTAGACTACATTAAATGTGTCTCAGACTGCGTTAAACGCGTGGTAGACGATAATAAACGTGTTGTACACTGTGTTTAACATGTCATATATAGTATCAAGCTTGTTGTAGACCTACTTTAACGTGTTGGAGACCGTGTTAATCATGTCAAAGACGATTAATCGTGTCTATGACATGATATTTATGGTGCGTTTGCAGGTTTCAGGTTGAACTCTGGTTTCTGTTGAGCATCTTCTTCTGTTCGGCTGATCTGTGACGGATGAGCCGGTCGTAGCGCTGCTTTGACTTTGAAATGAAGTAGCTGAAACTTGAGTTTTAAATGGGATTTAATGACGCTGGATATTAGAATAAATCAGAAAACAGTGAAGAGGAAGATGCAGGCTGCAGAGCTGTTTACATTCATCAGCACTCACACTGAGTGTGTGTTTGTACACACCACTCACAGCTTGTTCTGCTTTATGACACCAGCTCCTTTAATTCTGCACGGACAGTTAACTTTGTGAATGTGGAATTCTCTTCGCCGCCTCCGGAAAACTCATTTAGGAGAAACTGCTGGGCAGACGATGAGCCGCCTCTCCATCTTTATGTCGAATAAAGCTGCAGGTGGAGGAAGAGGAAGGATGCAGCAGGAGGCTCAGGTTCACCGTCTGATCCTCAAATTATCTCAACTGCCACAAAAAACCATTTAGAGCCACACTCACCATCCACTTCATCAAGTTACAAAAATATCCAACCAGCCAATCAGATGGCTGCATGTGCTCACGGAGACATGGTGAAGACGACTCGCTGAAGTTCAGACTGAATATCAGAATGAGCAAGAATCCAGCCCGGTGGGGGGCATGGGGGTCAGCGGTTGGGGCTGCTCTGCGGCGGTGGGCGGGTCGCTGGTGGGGCCCTGGCCGGTGGCTGTCGGCTGGCGCCGGGTGGCCGGGGTCGTCCCGGGGCGGGGGGGGCGGGGGGGGTCCTGGGCCCCGGTGCTCCGGGGTGGCCCCTGCCTCCGGGGCCGGGGGACCCGGCTTGGCGCTGGGGGGGGGGCGGGCCGGCGGGACGTGCCTCCTCTGGATTTGGCCGGTCCTCATGACCTGGTGACGTCTAGTCACTGCGCCGGGGGGCCGGGGCGCCTCTGCTGTGTGCGTGCGGGTGTGTGTGCTGGTGGGGGTGTGTGTGTGGTGGGGCTGGGGGGTGTATTGTTGTCGTGTCTGTGTCGGGATGTGGGCATCCGGGATGTTGGTGTCGCGGGGAGCGGCTATGTGGGGGGTGTGGATTTCCCCTGTGCTTGTCCTGCGTGTGGGGCTCTGGGGGTCGCGGACGGAGCTGCGCTTTCCACCGGGGTGTTTGGTTTTCGGCGGACCCGTGGTCATGTCGTGTCGTATCGATGTTGGGGTGTCTGGCGTGGCTGTCGGGGTGTGGGGTTTTGTCCATATCGTTCAGCTCTAGTGTGTGGAGGTGGGGGGTTGCGGGGTGGCCGGGTCTTTTCCACGCCGGGTGCCTGTCCCGCCCGGCCGCTGTGTCGGTTGGGGCTGGCCTGTGCTGGTGGTCTCTCCGGGGGCTGGGGGGCGGTGGACTTGTGGCGTGGGGGGGCTGGTGGCCCCGTGGTCCCCGTCCTTGGTATGTGTGGGTGGGTGTGTGACTGGAGGGGGGCGTGAATGCGGTTGTGTGTGTGTGTGTGGCTGCCTGTGGGGGTGTGTGGAGATGGGTGGGTGGGTGGGTGGGGGTGCATGGATGATGGGTGTTTGGGTGCGGGGGTGGTGGTGCATTGGTGGGGTTTGTGTGTGTGCGGGTTGGGGGGGGGGGGGGGGGGGGGGGGAAAAAAAAGAAAAAAAAAAAAAAAAAATAGCAGCTCTGCGTGCCTCTTGGGGGGGTTTGCGAGGCCTGGGGATGTTGGGCCGGTGACTCTGGCCCCTCCGCCGACCCTTTCCGCTCCCGTCCCTTTTCCCCCTCCCTGGCCTGGCGTGGTCGAGCGCCCCCAGGGGCCGAGGCTGGCCCCTCCGTGGTGAACGCCGGACGCCGGGCCGTGGGGGCGGCCATGCCTGCCCCTTCTGCCCTGGGGGGATCCCGGGAGGCAGGGGTACCTAATGCCGGTAACGGCTCTTCTTCCAGGGGGGGAATTCATACCCCCCTGGTCTCCTTTCCCAAGGCCCCCCCCCCCCCTCTACCTCACACACACACACGTAGGGTTTTGGGGAGGGTGCGTGTCAAGCGGGCGTGGTGAGGGAGGGCACCAAAGTGCCTTTGCTTGCCACGTCTAGAGGCAGCCTGCTCCCCAGTTTTAACCACACTTAGACACCTAAACACATAAAATAACAACAGCTCACAACCACTTCTGAGGGGCGGGCCATATAGTGTGTGGAAGGAGGGAGGGGCCGGTTGGGGGGTCATGCCCCCTACGCGACCCCACTCCCGGCATGACTTGGCACTGCCCCTTAGTTTTAACTGCAAACAACACACATCTTACACACACAGTCATGAGCGGGGGGTGGGGGGGGACAGGGTCCTTTCATACCCCGGTCTCCCCGGGCGCTGCTGGGGGGAGGGGGGGACAGTGGCTACTTCACGCGCCAGTGGTTAAGGCTGGCTGCATTGCGGGGGATCTGCTGGCCTGGGGGATGCCTGGCCTGCTGCGTCCGGGGGTGGGGGATGGGGGTGGTGGTGGTGGGGGGAACGTGTTGGGGGCTTGGAGCTCGCGGCTCCTTCCCCGGCCCGAGCTAACACTCAGGAGGCACGAGGGCATGGGCAAGAGAGAGGTGGGTATGTGAGAATAATGAATGAGAGTGTGAAAGAGGAAATGTGGGAGGGAGGAACTTGGGCTGGAAGAGGGAGGAGATGTGGGTAAGTGGTTGGAGGAAAGGGGGGATGGAGGAAGGAGTGGCATGCTCGTGAGTGTCTAGTAGGGATGGTCATGAGGGGCTGAAGGAAGGAAGGGCGGGAGTGTGATAGGTCAGAGGGATGGGCGGGGCTGGACATGTAAGGGGGGACTGTATGGGGTATTGGGGGTATAGGGAGGTGGGGGCGTATGTGTGGGGGGGGGTGGGGAGGGGTTGGTGCAGTTATGTGGGGGGAGTGCATGTGTGTGTTAGAGGGTATGAGGAGGTGGGGGTAGGTGTGGACGGTAGAGGGAGGAGAGTGTTGGGGGGTGGAGAGAGGAGTGAGTGTGGGTATGTAAGGTCGGAGAGTGGAGTGGGTGGGTGTATGTGTGTGTGGGGGGGGTACACGGAGGTGTTGGGTAGGGCTGGGCGGTGTGGGCGGAGGTTCGTATCTCGGTATTCGTGCCGGGCATCTTGGTGTCGGTGTGGTGCGGTGTGGCTGCGGGTTGGTTGGGGGCCGGGCGCTTTGGTGGGGGGGTGCGGTTTTGTTTGTGGCTTCCGGGGCTTTTTGTGCGGGGCGGGCGCAGGGGGGGATCTGTATCTTGTATGTGGTTGCTCTTGCGGTATTGATGTCTTGGGTGCCCATGTCTCGATGTGGGGGCGGTGACGGTATATCTTTCAGCCCTAGTGTTGGGGTAGGTGTGTGGGGAGTGTGTGTGTGAGCGTGGTGGCAGGGTAGGGGGGTGGTAGAGGTGGTGGCGCCCTGGTGTCAGGTGTATGGGGCAGGGACGTTGGGGTGGGGGCTGGCCTGCCCTGGGGGGGGGGGCGTCGTCTGGGGGGTCCGGTCCTCCTGGGTTTCGGTTGGGCCGCCCGGGTCGGGGGGGGGGGGTGGCTGCTCCTGGGCGCTTGGGCCCTGGGCCCGGCGCTGTCTCCGCTCCGGGAGACGCCCGGCGCCCGGTGGGGTCGGCAGCTGCTGGTCTTGGTCCGCTGGGGCCTGGGCCTCCAGACTGCAGGGGGCTCCGGCTGGGGCCGCCTTTTGCCGCCCTTCGGGGGATGCATGTCCGCTCTTTGGGGGGGGGGGGTAGCTGGGATCTGGGCCTCTGAGTGGCTGCTGGGGGGCCTGGGTCGTGAGCCTTGCGGGCTTCCTCCTCCTTGCAGAGACGAGGCTGCATCTGCATGACTGTATCACCACGGAGCACCCTTTATTATGCATGTTGACACTGTGACACTGCTTCCCATTGCGATGACTAGGTTGTACCTCTTCTCTGCTTCCCATTGCGATGACTAGGTTGTACCTCTTCTCTACTTCCCATTGCGATGACTAGGTTGTACCTCTTCTCTGCTTCCCATTGCGATGACTAGGTTGTACCTCTTCTCTACTTCCCATTGCGATGACTAGGTTGTACCTCTTCTCTGCGTAGTTCTGCGTGTGTTTGTGTGTGTTTGTATGATCTGAGGATATTTAAGCCACCTGCAGGTCCTCCTGTAGGGGATTGCTTGTTTTGTTTTCCAACAGTGACCTTGGTTGTTTAGGGATCGCGGTACAGATGTACCAGTGAACTGTGTAAGTGGATTCATGTTTTCTCTCCTCTCTCTCTTCCTCTTCCTTACTCCTCTCTCTCTGTTTCACTTTCTATCATTACCTCTGTTAACTTTCATTTCTCCCTTGTCAGGCCCAGCAGTATGAAATGGAATGGTGTAATAGACAAATGTTTAAATAAAGAAATAAAATGAATAAACATGATATCAAGTGGAGCCTTATATTCATAAAGCTCCGCTTGGTAAAGCAAAACTGTTCAACAGAATAAAGCAATCAGATTTCCATTCTGCTTGCTTCGATGCTGGACAGGACAAGTAAAAAAAAAAAAAAAAAAAAGAATGAGCAAGAAAGGATTAAATGGTTGTTGGTCTGAGTGTTTCCTGGGATTCCCACCATGAGAACGGGAGATTCTCATCATGATGAGGTGGAACGTGAGATTCTCATCACAATGAGGTGGAACGGGAGATTCTCATCACGATGAGGTGGAACGGGAGATTCTCATCATGATGAGGTGGAACGGGAGATTCTCATCACGATGAGGTTGAACCGAAGATTCTCATAATGATGAGGTGGAACGAGAGATTCTCATCACGATGAGGTGGAACGAGAGATTCTCATCACGATAAGGTGGAACGGGAGATTCTCATCACAATGAGGTGGAACAAGAGATTCTCATCACAATGAGGCGGAACAGGAGATTTTTATCAGGATGAGGTGGAACGGGAGATTCTCATCACAATGAGGTGGAACGGGAGATTCTCATCACGATGAGGTGGAACGTGAGATTCTCATCATGATGAGGTGGAACGAGAGATTCTCATCACGATGAGGTAGAACGGGAGATTCTCATCATGATGAGGTAGAACGGGAGATTCTCATCACGATGAGGTGGAACGTGAGATTCTCATCATGATGAGGTAGAACGGGAGATTCTCATCACGATGAGGTAGAACGGGAGATTCTCATCACGATGAGGTGGAACGGGAGATTCTCATCACGATGAGGTGGAACGGGAGATTCTCATCACAATGAGGTGGAACGGGATATTCTCATCATGATGAGGTGGAACGGGAGATTCTCATCACGATGAGGTGGAACGGGAGATTCTCATCACAATGAGGTGGAACGTGAGATTCTCATCACGATGACGTGGAACGGGAGATTCTCATCACGATGAGGTGGAACGTGAGATTCTCATCACAATGAGGTGGAACGGGAGATTCTCATCACGATGAGGTGGAACGTGAAATTCTCATCACGATGAGGTGGAACGTGAAAATCTCATCACGATGAGGTGGAACGGGGGATTCTCATCACAATGAGGCGGAACGGGGGATTCTCATCACGATGAGGCGGAACGGGGGATTCTCATCACGATGAGGTGGAACGTGAGATTCTCATCACGATGAGGTGGAATGTGAGATTCTCATCACGATGAGGTGGAATGTGAGATTCTCATCACGATGAGGTGGAATGTGAGATTCTCATCACGATGAGGTGGAATGTGAGATTCTCATCACGATGAGGTGGAATGTGAGATTCTCATCACAATGTGGTGGAACGGGAGATTCTCATCACGATGAGGTGGAACGGGGGATTCTCATCACGATAAGGTGGAACGTGAGATTCTCATCACGATGAGGTGGAACGACAGATTCTCATTACGATGAGGTGGAACGTGAGATTCTCATCACAATGAGGTGGAACGGGAGATTCTCATCACGATGAGGTGGAACAGAAGATTTTCATCAGGATGAGGTGGAACGGGAGATTCTCATCACGATGAGGTGGAACGGGAGATTCTCATCACGATGAGGTGGAACAGAAGATTTTCATCAGGATGAGGTGGAACGGGAAATTCTCATCACGATGAGGTGGAACGACAGATTCTCATTACGATGAGGTGGAACGTGAGATTCTCATCACAATGAGGTGGAACGGGAGATTCTCATCACGATGAGGTGGAACAGAAGATTTTCATCAGGATGAGGTGGAACGGGAAATTCTCATCATGATGAGGTAGAACGGGAGATTCTCATCACAATGAGGTGGAACGGGAGATTCTCATCACGATGAGGTGGAACAGAAGATTTTCATCAGGATGAGGTGGAACGGGAAATTCTCATCATGATGAGGTAGAACGGGAGATTCTCATCACGTATGAGGTGGAACGGGAGATTCTCATCATGATGAGGTGGAATGGAGGTTCTCATCACGATGAGGTGGAACATGAGATTCTCATCATGAAAAGGTGGAACGAGAGATTCTCATGTATGAGGTGGAAATTGAGATTCTCATCACGAATGTGGTGGAACGGAAGATTCTCATCAGGATGAGGTAGAAAGGGAGATTCTCATCATGATGAGGTGGAACGGGAGATTCTCATCACGTATGAGGTGGAACTGTAGATTCTCTTAATGTATAAGGTGGAATAGGTGATTCTCATCATGAAAAGGTGGAACGAGAGATTCTTACGTATGAGGTGAAACTTGAGATTTTCATCTCGAATGTGGTGGAACGGGAGATTCTCATCACGATGAGGTGGAACGTGAGATTCTCATCATGAATGTGGTGGAACGGGAGATTCTCATCATGATGAGGTGGAACGTGAGATTCTCATCACAATGAGGTGAAACTGAAGATTCTTATAATGTATGAGGTAGAATAGGTAATTCTCATCGTGATGAGGTGGAACGTGAGATTCTCATCACAATGAGGTGAAACTGAAGATTCTTATAATGTATGAGGTAGAATAGGTAATTCTCATCGTGATGAGGTGGAACGTGAGATTCTCATCACGATGAGGTGGAACGGGAGATTCTCATCGTGATGAGGTGGAACGGGAGATTCTCGTTACGATGAGGTGGAACGGGAGATTCTCATCACGATGAGGTGGAACGGGAGATTCTCATCACGTATGAGGTAGAATAGGTAATTCTCATCATGATGAGGTGGAACGTGAGATTCTCGTTACGATGAGGTGGACCAGAGTCCGGAAGAAGCGAGTCTGAACCCTTCCAGAACTGACAGCGAGCTCTGTGGACCCACCTGATCTGACGGTGAAGACCTGGTCCTTGTTGGGGTTGAGGATGCTGGCGTGTTTGGACACGTTGGTGGGATCTGTGGGGAAGAAGATGCAGGAACATTTACCACCGCTTCAACCTGCACCAGCGGACGGCATCGCAGCGTTTTCTCACAGATGGCGGAGACGTTGATGCTCCGGGTGAACCGCAGGGTCCGGTTTCTTCGCTGGAACTGGACCGTGCAGAAGTACAGACCCTGATATGAAACCAGCATGATGTGAAACCGCAGACTGAGTCCTCGCTGCTCCCGGTCGCTGTTCCAGAACGGATACTGGTCGCACCTCTGGGCCCAGATCAGAGGAGTTAGGGTTACCACTTGATCATAGATTATTAATTATCCCTAATGGAACAGATCCACATCCAAGTGGTTCCTTACCAGGGTTTCTGGTTGCAGGTAGGTCCAGTTGACTTTCGGTGGACTCTCTGACATCTTGGAGGCGACCTCCAGGTCTGGACAGTCCAGGTTCTTCCCCTCTTGCATGGGGATGTAGACGTGAGTCGCTGCCATGGCAACCGGAGGTGTGCAGCCGGCGGCGTGGACCGCCTCGTCCCGGCGGAGCACCGTCAGCCGCATGGCGATCTTACTGCAGGACGACTTGTTACTGCGAGGCAGAGAGCAGAACCGGGTCAGGACCTGCGGAGGAGGGGCGTTCAAGGAGCAGGTCTACTGACTTCAATGCTTATGTGAAGAGATTAATGTTAAATCTGGTTAAATAAAACACGGAAAGGAGGATTGATACGTTTTCTTCAATGGGACAAGATCATAGAAAAAAGGTTAATTAGATTTTTGTGGGAAATCGTGTGAAAAACCCTCATTTCTAGTCTGATCGATGAGGTCCTGGTCTGAGGGTCCGTCCTGGTCTGAGGGTCCGTCCTGGTCTGAGGGTCTGTCCTGGTCTCAGGGTCCGTCCTGGTCTGAGGGTCCGTCCTGGTCTCAGGGTCCGTCCTGGTCTGAGGGTCTGTCCTGGTCTCAGGGTCCGTCCTGGTCTGAGGGTCTGTCCTGGTATGAGGGTCTGTCCTGGTCTGAGGGTCCGTCCTGGTCTCAGGGTCCGTCCTGGTCTGAGGGTCCGTCCTGGTCTCAGGGTCCGTCCTGGTATGAGGGTCTGTCCTGGTCTCAGGGTCTGTCCTGGTCTGAGGGTCTGTCCTGGTCTCAGGGTCCGTCCTGGTCTGAGGGTCTGTCCTGGTCTCAGGGTCCGTCCTGGTCTGAGGGTCTGTCCTGGTCTCAGGGTCTGTCCTGGTCTGAGGGTCTGTCCTGGTCTCAGGGTCCGGTTTCCTTGTGTCTATTATAACAGAGCAAGATACGACGTCAGGGACCCAGAATTCAGGCTTGATCACAGCAGCTGTTCAGCCTCCTGGAACCCCCCCAGAGGAACCACCCAGAGGAACCACCCAGAGGAACCACCCAGAGGAACCACCCCAGAGGAACCCCCCCAGAGGAACCACCCAGAGGAACCACCCAGAGGAACCACCCCAGAGGAATCCCCCAGAGGAACCCCCCCAGAGGAACCACCCCAGAGGAATCCCCCAGAGGAACCCCCCCAGAGGAACCACCCAGAGGAACCACCCAGAGGAACCCCCCAGAGGAACCCCCCAGAGGACCCCCCAGAGGAACCACCCAGAGGAACCCCCCCAGAGGAACCACCCCAGAGGAACCCCCCAGAGGACCCCCCAGAGGAACCACTCAGAGGAACCCCCCAGAGGAACCCCCCAAAGGAACCCCCCAGAGGAACCACCCCAGAGGAATCCCCCAGAGGAACCCCCCCAAAGGAACCACCCAGAGGAACCCCCCAAAGGAACCCCCCAGAGGAACCACCCCAGAGGAACCCCCCAGAGGACCCCCCAGAGGAACCACCCCAGAGGAACCACCCAGAGGAACCCCCCAGAGGACCCCCCAGAGGAACCCCCCCCAGAGGAACCCCCCAGAGGAACCACCCCAGAGGAACCCCCCCAGAGGACCCCCCAGAGGAACCACCCCAGAGGAACCACCCAGAGGAACCCCCCCAGAGGACCCCCCAGAGGAACCCCCCAGAGGAACCCCCAGACACCATCCAGTTCATCAGCACACAACAACTCAAACCAGCTTCCATGAGCAGGAGACGAAGACCAGAGAGGATGAGGATGAGGATGAGGATGAGGATGAAGAATGATGATGATGATGATGATGAAGAAGCAGAGCTGCAGACAAAAACCACAAACCACCAAGAACCGGATCCTGATCTGGGTCAGATTCTGGTTTCTGAAAGTTCCACTAACTGTAGACCTTTTACTTCCTGGTTCCTCCAGACCTCCACAGCTCCGATCTAGTACGCAGTACTACCACTACCAGTACTGCAACTATTACTATTACTTATACTGCTACTTCTGCTATTGCTACTATTATTAATTATCACTACTAATAATACTAACGAATAATACTTCTACCCCTACTACTAACAGTGGGGGTAGTCGTACTACTACCACTATTAATACAACTGCTACTACTACTAACATTACTACTACTATTACTATTACTAATAAGCACTACTACGAATACCACGACTAACACTTCCACTGTTACTATTAGTAATTATCACTACTATTAATACTACTAATAATACTAATACAAGTACTACTAATACTGCGACTACTACTATTACTACTATTACTAATTAGCATTACTATGAATACCACTACTAACACTTCTGCTGTAATATGCAGTATCACTACTATTAATACTACTAAGAATACTAACAATACTACTGCTAATAATACAGCTACTACTACTATTACTAATTATCACTACTGCTAATACTACTAAGACGGCTACTATTACTATTACTAATTAACACAACTACTAATACTACTACTAACAGTTCTACTATTACTATTACGAATTCTCACTACTACTTATACTACTACTAATACTAAAAATATTACTTCTACTAATACGCGCTACTTCTATAACTACTATTACTGCTACTACTAATTATCACTACTACAAACACCACTACTAACACTACTGCAAGTACTTTTACTAATTATCACTACTATAAATACTACTAATACGACTAACAATACTACTAGTAATACTTCTACTACTATTACTTATCACTACTACATTTACTACTAATACTAGCATTACTACTACTATTACTAATACTATTAATTATCACTACTACAATACAACTGATAATTCTACTTACCACTATCTACAAACAGTAGTAGCAGTCATACTACTACCACTATTATCATTACTATTACTACTATTACTAAATATCACTACTGCTAATACTACTAAGGACGGCTACTATTACTATTACTAATTAACACAACTAACTAATACTACTACTAACAGTTCTACTATTACTATTACGAATTCTCACTACTACTTATACTACTACTAATACTAAAAATATTACTTCTACTAATACCGCTACTTCTATAACTACTATTACTGCTACTACTAATTATCACTACTACAAACACCACTACTAACACTACTGCAAGTACTTTTACTTATTATCACTACTATAAACACTACTAATGCGAAAGCACAATACTACTAGTAATACTTCTACTACTATTACTTATCACTACTACATTTACTGCTAATACTAGCATTACTACTACTATTACTAATACTATTAATTATCACTACTACTAATACAACTGATAATTCTACTACCACTACTACTAACAGTAGTAGCAGTCATACTACTACCACTATTATCATTACTATTACTACTATTACTAAATATCACTACTGCTAATACTACTAAGACGGCTACTATTACTATTACTAATTAACACAACTACTAATACTACTACTAACAGTTCTACTATTACTATTACGAATTCTCACTACTACTTATACTACTACTAATACTAAAAATATTACTTCTACTAATACTGCTACTTCTATAACTACTATTACTGCTACTACTAATTATCACTACTACTAACACTACTACTAACACTACTGCAAGTACTTTTACTAATTATCACTACTATAAATACTACTAATACGACTAACAATACTACTAGTAATACTTCTACTACTATTACTTATCACTACTGCATTTACTACTAATACTAGCACTACTACTACTATTACTAATACTACTAATTACCACTACTACTAATACAACTGATAATTCTACTACCACTACAACTAACAGTAGTAGCAGTCATACTACTACCACTATTATCATTACTATTACTACTATTACTAAATATCACTACTAATAATGCCACCAATAATACTAACAATACTACTAATACTAATACTGCTACTATTACTACCATTACTAATTATCATGACTAAAACTACTTATATTGCTATTACTAATTATCACTACTGATACAAGTAATAAAACTACAACACTCCTACTAATACTATTGGCAGTCGTACTACTACCACTACTGCTGTTACTACTACTACTATTGATGCCACCTCCTCTCCGGAGCTCAGATTTACGAGCTTACTGGAACGCAGCGTAAGACACAGGCTTGGATGAAGTGGGCGGGGCTAAAGGGGGCATGGGGGGGGGGGGGGTCAGGGCTAATGACAACAAAAATCTGCAGGTTTGATCCCAACATGACGGACATCTGCCGGCTCCTGTCAGAACCAATCAGAACCGGTCTCTGAGCAGCAGACTGGACCGGTTCCAGCCGGTCCCGTCTGGAATGCTGTCAGAGCCACTTCAGCTGATTAACGTGGAGACGCCAAGATGGAGGACGGGAAGAGTTCCAGTTCTGAGCGGGCAGAACCAATCGCCTGATGAGGATCGTGTCAGGATTTACGGGACGGGACGGGACGGGACCGGTCCGGTCCGGTCCGGTCCCGTCCGGTCCGGACGACACCTGTCGTCCTCCTCGGGTGGATTCAGATCCGCGTTCCTCTTTTCTCCCTGCTTCATCTCTCCGTCTTTAACATCATACATATTTCACTCTAAATAACAAATGACTGAAATCATTTGTGCTGATTTATCTTAGAACAGTGAATGCACCGCCTGGTGCTGCATTCACTGACCCTCAGAAGATGCAAGCTGAACACCAATGTCTTAATCTTCATCAGCAGTTCTAACATTCATGAATCAGAAAAAAAGAATTCATTCGTAAAAATATTGATGGGATTTTTATTATTGATACGGTATCACAACAAAAAATATCATGATATTTGTGCATAGATATCTTCTTGCAGCCCCAGCGATGCGTGGCCACTGGTTTTTGTTGTGTAATTTAAAAAGTAAAAGACAGAACTTATATTTTCCTCAGCTGTTATTGGCCTCCAGTATCGGGAGGATAAATATCGTACATCTACTTTTACCTTTGTGTTTCCAGCCCTTTTCTCAGAGGGAATGGGAAAAAATGTTGATACACTTAAATATCACGATATTTTTATAGGCCGAAGTCAACCCCCCCGGCCCCCGACCCCGGCCCCCCCCCCGGCCCCCCCGGCCCCCCCGGCCCCAGCAATATTTTGCATAGACTCTTCTTACGCCCGAGACCCATTTTGTCATTAGTAACCACTTATTCTATCCGTATCTCAGACCGATCCAATAACAACATTTACTTTTATCTACTTAACCTCTTTTTCCACCTTCTCATATGAAAGACCTCTATATTTTCATTTCCGACTATTTATTTCGCGATGATCTATCTACTATAACTTATTTCATTGCTTATCCTAATTTCTGCCCCCCCCCCCCCCCAAATCATATTGATATTTTAAAATGTGGTATCGATTTTTCATACTAAATTAAATCTTGCAAGATTTCATTGTTTTGCTACAAAATATCGCTAAATTTAATGAAATCTCACCAGATTTTATGACAGACGATAAAATCTCGTAAGATTGCGCCAGTAAAATAGATCAAGACTGCATGTTAAAATACATATGATATCGGCAAATGAAAATATTGCAACATTTTGCAAAAATATCTTCTTACTGCCCTAGTGATGAGTGACCAAAAGTTTTTGTGTCATTAAAAAATAAAAAAAGAAAACCAATATTTCCCAATGCTGTTATCAGCCATCAATATCGGTAGGCCAATGATATCATACATTTACTTTTATCTGTTTGACCTCTGTGTTTCTAGATGGTACTCAGTATGGGGAAATATATCGATAATGACACTGAAATTTAAAATTTTCATATGCCACATCATATTGATATTTAAAAATACAGTATCGATCTATCTTAAAAATGAAATCTTGCAAGATTTCAATGTTTTATGAAAATCGCGAAATGTAGAACGATAAAATCTCGAAATATTTTGTCAGTAAAGCAAATCCATACTGCTTTTTTAAATAAAAATATAATATCGGCATATGAAAATATCGCAATATTTGTGCATAGATATCTTCTTACGCGTAGTGAGCTTGGCCACAAGTGTTGTTGTGTCATTTAAAAAGTTAAAAACGCTACTGATATTTTCTGATGCCGTTATCGGCCATCAGTACCGATATGCCAATGATATCATACATTTACTTTTATCTACTTAACCTCTGTGTTTCCAGCCTGTTCTCAGTATGGGAAAAATATCGATACACTGCATATATTTTCATTTGCCGATATCATATTGATATTTAAAAACGCAGTATCGATCTATCTTACTATGAAATCTTGCAAGATTTCATTGCTTTGTTATGAAAATTTCATGAAATTTTGCGAGATTTCGCTGTAAAATAGATATTGTTTTTTAAAATATCAATATATCGGCATATGAAAATATTGTGATATTTGTTCATACATACTTTTTTACATCCCCAGTGATGCATGGCCATAAGTTTTGTTGTGTCATTTAAAAAGTAAAAAACTGCTACTGATATTTTCTGATGCCGTTATCGGCCATCAGTATCGGTAAGCCAATGATATCATACATTTACTTTTATCTGCTTAACCTCTGTGTTTCCAGCCTGTTCTCAGTATGGGAAAAATATCGATACACTGGCATATATTTTCATTTGCCGATATCATATTGATATTTAAAAACGCAGTATCGATCTATCTTACTATGAAATCTTGCAAGATTTCATTGCTTTGTTATGAAAATTTCATGAAATTTTGCGAGATTTCGTCAGTAAAATAGATATTGTTTTTTAAAATATCAATATATCGGCATATGAAAATATTGTGATATTTGTTCATACATACTTTTTTACATCCCCAGTGATGCATGGCCATAAGTTTTGTTGTGTCATTTAAAAAGTAAAAACTGCTACTGATATTTTCTGATGCCGTTATCGGCCATCAGTATCGGTAAGCCAATGATATCATACATTTACTTTTATCTGCTTAACCTCTGTGTTTCCAGCCTGTTCTCAGTATGGGAAAAATATCGATACACTGGCATATATTTTCATTTGCCGATATCATATTGATATTTTAAAATGTAGTATCGATTTATCTTACTATGAAATCTTGCAAGACTTCTTTGTTTTGTTATAAAAATTTCAATTTCGCGAGATTTCGTCAGTAAAATAGATACTGTGTTTTCTTGAAATATCAATATGTTATTGGCATATGAAAATATCGTGATATTTCAGTGCATGGATATGTTTCCCACCCGTGGTTCTCAGGGTGGCAGACGCAGGTTTTGATCCTGGGGGGGGTCGTCTTACCGCAGCATGCAGATGTAGAGTCCGCTGTCGTCGGCCGCCGCCGGCTGCAGCCACAGCCTCTCGCGCTCTTTGCTGAGCTTCGAGCTGCAGAACAGAAACCACATCAGACCGGATCAGTGAATCAGGCTCCTCCTGCCGCCTGCCAGCAAACACATGCATCCTCCCTGGAGGGGAAATCATTACGCCGCTCTTCATCATCAAGTCGCACTCAAAGTGTCTCCATTAACCTCCAGGAGGAGGAAGAGGATGCCGCTCAGATAAATGTATTCATCCTTCCAGATAAGGAAGCTTTAATGGCGGGGTGTGCAACCTCCAGGGCCACAAGTGGACAAATGCACAACGGCTCAGTAGGGGATTATCACGCTTACCGGAAGTTGAAACATTTGGCACTTCCTCTTCCGGGCCATGTTAACGACAGCCGTTCCTGCTCTGTTATACTGTTTAAATCGGATAAACTCCAAACATACTTAAGTTTTCATTCCAGACTGAAGTGATACCGGATCAAAAGCTGGATCAAAGCGATCGATTCGCCGCGGTGAAGGGCCGAACTTTATAATAAAACACACGTTTGTTTGTCGCCGGTGGGGCACAACACCGGCACTTCACAGCATGCTAGCATTAGCCAGCTAGCGTTTACCGACGTGCTTAACATTGTGCGTCTTAAAACATACAAGCGTCTGAAAATCGGGTCTGTACCCCCCCGTTTCCAGTGGAACAACTGAGGACTGCCAAGAAAGGAGACGCTTTCAGATGCTTGTGTGTTTTCAGCCGCACAAAGTTAGGCACGTTATCGAGCTGGCTAATGCTAACCTGCTAACACGACTGCGCAGACTGCCGGCCACAAACAAACGTGTGTCGTTTTATTATAAAGTTCGGTCCTTCACCGCGGCGAATCGGTCGTTTTAATCCACTTCTTCCTCAGCATCACTTCAGTCTGGAATGAAAACTTGGCATTGGCGTTTATCCGATTTACAAAGTTTAACAGAGTAGTAGCTGGCGGACTACTGTTAGCAGGTTAGCATTAGCCAGCTTGATGACGTGCCTAACTTTGTGCGGCTGAAAACACACAAGCATCTGAAAGCGTCTCCTTTCTTGGCAGTCCCCAGTTGTTCCACTGGAAACGGGGGGGTACAGACCCGATTTTCAGATGTTTGTGTGTTTTAAGACGCACAATGTTAAGCACGTCAGTAAACGCTAGCTGGCTAATGCTAGCATGCTGTGAAGTGCCGGTGTCGTGCCCCACCGGCGACAAACAAACGTGTGTTTTATTATAAAGTTCGGCCCTTCACCGCGGCAAATCGATCGCTTTGATCCAGCTTTTGATCCAGTATCACTTCAGTCTAGAATGAAAACTTAAGTATGTTTGGAGTTTATACGATTTAAACAGTCTAACAGAGCAGGAACGGCTGTCGTTAGCATGGCCCGCAAGAGGAAGTGTCCAAAATCCGGGAACTTCCGGTAAGCGTGATAATCCCCTATAACACTCACTAAAAATGATAAAGAACTGAGTGATATTTAAAAATATATAATGACAAAAATGTACATTTGAGCTGTTTTTCATTTGTATAATTGTACTTTTACAAGTAAAAGTACCAGTAACTTTTTTCTACGTCTGTTTCTCGTCTCATTAGCTGGAAATTCTGGTCTTCTTATGTAAGACAGTCTGAAAAGAGCAAAATCCCACAAAGGAAAATGGAACTATCCCTTTTTTTCTGGCTAAGGTTTTATGTTTTGTTTTTTATAGAGGAAGATAAGGGCCACTAAAGAAAAATAAATTCTAGTAAAGAGGTCAGAATGCTGACTTTAATCTTCCATTTCTGACTTTATTCCAGAACATTAATTATTATTATTACTATTATTTTAATTTCTGGGGGAAAGAAAGTCTGAATTCTGACTTTTTTCAGAATTAAAAAAAAAAAAAAAAATCTCCAGACATTTTAAAAAATATGTTAGAAAAGAGTCAGAATTCAGTTTTTTTCTTTTTTTTATCATTTTTTATTTATTTCTGGAAAAAGTCTAATTATTAATATTTAATATTAATAATATATTTTTTCAATTTCTGAAAGAAGTCATAATTCTTTAAAACAAACAAAAAGAAACATCAGAATTATGACTTCTTCAGAAATTTAAAAAATCTCTCAGATTTTTTTTTTTTTTTTTTATGTTCTGGGGGGAAAAAAGTCAGAATTTTATTTTTTTCAGTGGCCTTCATCCTCTTCCGTAGTTTCGTTTTCCAAAACCTAAAGGTCAAAATAAAACTGTGGTTCTTCAAAAATGGCGACACGTTTCATAAAGTAAAGTTTTTATCCAAAATTATAAGTCGTCTTTTTTAAAATGAAATATTTGCGGCTCTGGACGACTTTTCTTTTGCTTTGTTGAGGCAAAATTGTCTCTTTGTACGTGAAGGTTGCAGATTCCTGCTTTGCTGGATCCCAGCAGTGATGCAGGACTTCGTCCCTCGCTGCTCAGAAACGACTGAAACCTCAGAAGCTGAAAAACCTCCGTTCTGCTGCAGATGCAGTTTCACCTCCAGTTTGGCTTTTTTAGATTTTATCTGCGTTCTGTCAGAAAGTTTTTGGTTGTCGTGTAAATTCAGACGCTGCAGCAGAGAATTAGAGCCACGATAAGAGAAGTTTATGACAGACTTTGAAAATAAACTAATATTACAAGAATAGTTGCAATTTTTTTTTAGCAAAGTTATTTTACGAGAATAAAGTTTTAAATTTATATATAAAAAAAGTTATTTTACAAAGATGAAGTTGAACATTTCTAATAAAGCCATAATTTTACTACAAGAAAAAAGTTATTTTATAAGAATGACGTAAATTTACAAGAATAAAACCATTATTCTACTGAAAAAAAAGTTATTTTACGAGAATGTCATAAATTGACCAGAAAATTGTTATTTTACACAAATAAAATTTAATTTCACAATTATTTTAAAAGGACAAAGTCAAAATTTAGAATAAAGAAAAAAAAAAGAATTAAGTTGTAAATTTACAAGAAAAAAATTATTTTACAAGGATAACTTTGTAATTTATGAGAAAATGTGATTATTTTACAAGAATAGTCATAAATTTATGGAGAAAAAAGTTGTTATATCATTAGAAAAAGTTATTTTAAGAGAATTAATCTATACATTTATAAGAATAGTCAGTTTTACAAGAAAAAAAGTAATTTCATGAGAAAAATGTAAATTTACAAGAAAAGTTATTTTACAAGGAAAAACTTGCAGTTTCATAAATCTTAAAGAAAAAAAAGTTATTTTATGAGAATAAGACTGTAATTAGTGAAAAAAAAAGTCATACTTTTACAGGAAAAAGTCATACATTTATGAGAATAAACTCACAAAATTATGGGAAAAAAGTCATATTACAGCAAAAACTCGTCATTTTATCAGAATAAAGTCGTAAATTTACAAGAAAAAAGTTATTTTACAAGCGTGAAGTCACAGTTTCAGAGAAGAGGCGTAAAATTACAAGAAAATCATCATTTTACAAGAATGAAGTTGTAAATTTATGCAAATACTCAATTTTTGGAGAAAAAGTTATTTTACGATAATATTGTGGTAAATGTACAAAAAACATTTATTTTATAAGAAAAAGTTTCAATTTACAAAAAAAGGTTACTTTATGAGGACATGATCAGTTTATGAGAGAAAGTCGTAATTTTATGCGAATAACTCATTTATGAGAAAATGAGATTATTTTACAAGAATAAAGTCAGAAATTTATGGGAAAAAAGTTATTTTGCAAGACAAAGTCGTTATTTTATGAGAATGAATCTGTAAATTGATGAGAATAGACATAATTTTACAAGAAAAAGTAATTTCATGAAAAAACATTTAAATTTACAAGAAGTTATTTTACAAACTCGCAGTTTCCAAGAATAAAGTCCTAAATTTTAAAGAAAAGAATTGTTATTTTATGAGAATAAGATTGTAATTTATGAGAAAAAGTCATAATTTTACAAGAATAGACATAAATTTTTTTAAAAATTCATATTACAGCAAAGAGTTATTTTATCAGAATAAAGTCGTAAATTTACATGAATAAGTCAAAAGTTATTTTACGAGAATAGCGTTTTTATATTTACCAAAGTTATTTTACAAGCATGAAGTCACAGTTTCAGAGAAAAGTCGTAAAATTACAAGAAAAAAGTCATTTTGTGAGGATAAGATTGTAACTTATTCTCGTAAAATGACTTTTTTCATGCAAATTTACGCTACTTGTAAAATTATGACTTTCTTATAAATTGTGACCATGTCCTTGTAAAATAACTTTTTTTTTTTTTTGAAATTGAAAACTTTTTCTTATAACTTAACTGTTTTTTTGTACATTTACCACAATATTCTCGTAAAATAACTTGTTTCTCCGAAAATTATGACTATTCCAATAACTTACAACTTTCTTCTTGTAAAATGACTTTTTCTCATAGAGTTGTAAATTTAGTCATAATTTTCAGAGAAACACGTTATTTTACGAGAATATTGTGTAAATGTACAAAAAAACTGTTATGTTATAAGAAAAAGTTTTCAATTTACAAAATAAAATTTACAAGGACATGATCAATTTATGAGAATAAAGTCACAATTTTACGAGAATCGTGTAAATTTACCAGAATAAAGTCCTAATTTCCGGAATAATGATAGAATCCGGCGGTTTGTGGTGACAGTGAAGCATCCGGACCGTACCTGTACGTGATTGGCTGCTCCAGGTCGTGGCCCTCCAGGATCCGGTACCAGAACAGGTTGTGTCCGGCGCTCTGGGTGGAGGTGTAGTTGTAGACGGAGGGATGAGAGAAAAGAGGGCAGG
Organism: Atherinomorus stipes; assembly: GCA_023101725.1. Lineage (NCBI taxonomy): Eukaryota > Metazoa > Chordata > Actinopteri > Atheriniformes > Atherinidae > Atherinomorus > Atherinomorus stipes. Next base: position 20,556 of record JALJCO010012881.1, on the reverse strand, counting down.
ACAGCCAACCAGCCTCCCCCTCCAGGACCGAGACCCCCCCCTGGCTGGACTCGCCCCAGTCGTAGCACATGGGCTCTGGAGGGTTAAAGGAGCATGACACCAAGGTTTCAACCTTCATCTCATCACCAAGAAGTCAGGTGACCTTTACAGGCTTACATCACTTCCTGTCAACAGACTTGCATCACTTCCTGTCCCAACACCCCCACTTCCACCCTCGCGCCCCCGGAATGCTCTCGTTGAGGGTTCAGGTCGGAGTATGTCCCAGTTCTCCAGGGCGGGAGGCCACGCCCCCTCTCCGTCCTCAATCCACGGTTCAGTGAAGTCCGCATCCATGCAGACTTCATCCAAGCATATTACCCATAATTCATTGCTGTATGCGGCGTTTTGAACCATGTTTTGTAAAAAAAATGTCATGTCATATTGAATTATTTCATCTTTTATGCTGCAGGTGAAATAATTCCTGAAGTTTGTCGTTACTTCCAAATATGCTTTAATATTAAAGTTCAAAGCGTCTGAAGAATGAAAGTTATCAGTTTACTGATAAAAGCAGTTATATTTGATTTCTGCTTAAACTTTATTTACAGGGAAGTCCCAGTGAGACGCAGCGTCTTTTTTTTCCCATGTCCTGTACAGCATCATAGCAGCAGAACGGGGGTCTGGCTGCTGTGATGTTCCAGGCAGATTTGCTTTGCCAAGAGGAGCTTCATGGGTACAATGATGTACCAATATGATGCTTTATTTATTTATTTATTCCGTGTAATTATTATATTATTGAATTTACATACTGTATTATTGCTGAACCTGACAAGAGGGAAAGGAAAAGGGAACAGAGAGAGTGAAAAAGAAAGAGAAAAGAGAGCTGATAGAAGAAAATAGCTGATAGAAGGAGAGAGCTGACAGAAGGAGAGAGCTGATAGAAAAGGAGAGCTGATAGAAAAAGAGAGCTGATAGAAAAAGAGAGAGCTGATAGAAGAAGAGAGCTGATAGAAAAAGAGAGTTGATAGAAAAAGAGGGGGCTGATAGAAAAAGAGAGCTGATAGAAGAAGAGAGAGCTGATAAAAAAGAGAGAGCTGATAGAAAAAGAGAGTTGATATAAAAAGAGAGCTGATAGAAGAAGAGAGAGCTGATAGAAAAGGAGAGAGCTGGTAGAAAAAGAGAGCTGATAGAAGAAGAGAGAGCTGATAGAAAAAGAGAGAGCTGGTAGAAAAAGAGAGCTGATAGAAAAAGAGAGCTGATAGAAAAAGCGAAAGCTGATAGAAGAAGAGAGAGCTGATAGAAAGAGAGTTGATAGAAAAAGAGAGCTGATAGAAGAAGAGAGAGCTGATAAAAGAAAGAAGGGAGCTGATAGAAGAAGAGAGCTGATAGAAAAAGAGAGCTGATAGAAAAAGAGAGCTGATAGAAAAAGAGAGTTGATAGAAAAAGAGGGAGCTGATAGAAAAAGAGAGAGCTGAAAGAAAAAGAGAGGCTGATAGAAGAAGAGAGCTGATAGAAAAAGAGAGCTGATAGAGAAAAGAAGAGAGCTGATAGAAAAAGAGAGAGCTGATAGAAGAAGAGAGAGCTGATAGAAAGAGAGCTGATAGAAAAGAGAGAGAGAGCTGATAGAAAAAGAGAGCTGATAGAAGGTTGATGAGAGCTGATAGAAAAAGAGAGCTGATAGAAGAAGAGAGAGCTGATAGAAAAAGAGAGCTGATAGAAAAAGAGGCTGATAGAAAAAGAGAGAGCTGATAGAAGAAGAGAGAGCTAATAGAAAGAGAGCTGATAGAAAAAGAGAGCTGATAGAAAAAGAGAGAGCTGATAAAAGAAGGAGCTGATAGAAGAAGAGAGCTGATAGAAAAAGAGAGCTGATAGAAAAGAGAGAGCTGATAGAAGAAGAGAGCTGATAGAAAAAGAGAGCTGATAGAAGAAGAGAGCTGATAGAAGAAGAGAAAGCTGATAGAAAAAGAGAGCTGATAGAAGGGAGAGCTGACAGAAAAAGAGAGCTGATAGAAGGGAGCTGATAGAAGAAGAGAGCTGATAGAAAAAGAGAGCTGATAGAAGAAGAGAGCTGATAGAAGAAGAGAGAGCTGATAGAAGAAGAGAGCTGATAGAAAAAGAGAGCTGATATAAGAAGAGAGAGCTGATAGAAAAAGAGAGAGCTGATAGAAGAAGAGAGCTGATAGAAAAAGAGAAAAAAGCTGATATAAGAAGAGAGAGCTGATAGAAAAGAGAGAGCTGATAGAAGAAGAGAGCTGATAGAAAAAGAGAGCTGATATAAGAAGAGAGCTGATAGAAAAAGAGAGCTGATATAAGAAGAGAGAGCTGATAGAAAAAGAGAGAGCTGATAGAAGAAGAGAGCTGATAGAAAAAGAGAGCTGATAGAAGAAGAGAGAGCTGATAGAAAAAGAGAGAGCTGATAGAAGAAGAGAGCCGATAGAAAAAGAGAGAAACTGATATAAGAAGAGAGAGCTGATAGAAAGAGAGCTGATAGAAAAGAGAGCTGATAGGAGAGAGCTGAAAGAAGGAGAGAGCTGATAGAAAGAGAGGAGAAGCTGATAGAAAAAGAGAGCTGATCGAAGAAGAGAGAGCTGATAGAAAAATAGAGAGCTGATAGAAGAAGAGAGCTGATAGAAAAAGAGAGAGCTGATAGAAGAAGAGAGAGTTGATAGAAGAAGAGAGAGCTGATAGAAAAGAGAGCTGATTGAACAAGAGAGAGCTGATAGAAAAAGAGAGCTGATAGAAGAAGAGAGCTGATAGAAGAAGAGAGCTGATAGAAAAAGAGAGAGCTGATAGAAGAAGAGAGCTGATAGAAAAAGAGAGAGCTGATAGAAGAGAGCTGATAGAAAAAGAGAGCTGATAGAAAAAGAGAGAGCTGATAGAAAAAGAGAGAGCTGATAGAAAAAGAGAGCTGATAGAAAAAGAGAGCTGATAGAAAGAGAGAGAGCTGCTGCACCTGCAACATCTTCACCAGAAACAAAGCTGACCAGGACCCAAGAGCCCGGATGCCTGATCCTGGAACACGACTGTTTCCTCCATGTAGCCGTTACATCCGCTGCATTTGCAACCACGTAGTTAAACGTTAACGACTGAGTCTCGTTACTTCTGGTCCCTTTAAAATTGGGAGTCCCGTCTAGACCCGGTTATAATTCTGGACCTCTTCGCCCCCTTTGGATGTAAAACCCTCAAATTAAAGCTCCCAGTCTGCAGTTAAAGCACAACGTGTTGGTTTGATTCCAGATCCGCTGTGCTGGTGTTCAGAGCCCAGAAGATGAGATGCTGAGTTACGTCCAATCTCTGTTTTACAGTCGTCCTCAAAGTGATTCATCCTCCAATTAAAGAAAAGTCTAAATTCACACAGAAATTCAAATAAGAAGAAACTAAAGAAACTAATAATAAATAAAAAATTTACAAAATTAGAATTTACTGTAATTAAATATTATTTTTGAACTGTGGTTGAAATAATAATTGAAAAAATAAACAAAACTGTCCCAGACACATTAAAACACCTTTCTGTGGACCAACATACCTGTAAACAGGTGCAGACGTCTGATTGGACGTTACAGAAAACACCTGAGCCCCATCATGCATGTTTAATTGTTTTATTTTTTTGTGTGTTTGTTTTTAATATTTCTTTCAAACCACGATTCAAAATCACTGTCATGATTTTCATAGAATTTTTATTTATTATTTTTGTCAATTTCAGTTTATTTCACTGACAGACGATATTTTTCCGACTTTGATTGGAGGTTATGAATCATTTTCCATTGAAAACGATTTTACTTCTCATACGTGCTCCTGCGGCCGATATCTGACATGCCGATATTTAAAACTCATGTGGCCAATAACCGATATCGATACCGATATTACAGCTGAAAATGAAGCAGTCATCTGTTTCCAACACTGTAAAAAAAAGGGGTAGGAAAAAAATATCGATAAACTGAAATATCGCCAAATTTTCATATGTCGGTGTCAAATCGATATTTAAAATGCAGTATCTATTTACTCACAAAATCTCACAAGATTTCATAACAGAACGTTAAAATATCGTGAGATTTAACTCGTAAAACAGACCGATACTGCGCTTTTTAATGTCAATATATCAGCGTATGAAAATATTGCGATATTTCAGTGTATCAAATTTTTTCCCACCCCTAGTCTTTTAGAAGTTTTAAAGTCTGAAAAAAAGAAGTTTTTGAAGAAGTTTTTTTTTTAGACTTTAAAAACAACAGGCTGATCGGTTAAATATCTGTTAAATATCGGTGGCGTGGCCGATGTCTGATACTCAGTTATAGGGGGCTGATTGTATCGTGCATCCTTAGAGAAAAGTTTCTAAACTTGAAGTCAGAGCAAAAGACTCTCTGAGGGTCCCTGACCGGGTCCAGCCGACGTTGCCATGACAACCTCAAAGATACCTGCTCACCGGTCACAGAAAACCTGCCTCTGCCTCAAACCTCTGCTTTGCTTTCATCTTTTCAACCTTTAGGTTCCTCTTTAACCTTGGATATGACTGACATCATCATCATCATCATCATCATCAGCAGATGTCAGAAGAAATCAATATTTTTTTCTCATCCAATCACTGATTGGATGAGACATTTTCCTGAGCAGAGCATCTCCGAGGAGGCGGACGGCGTCAGCGTTTTACCAGCCGACAAACAGAGCCTTCGTCGCCATGGTTACACAACAAACAGCACGTAATGTGATATTGCAATCAAAAGCAGGGATGAGCTGATTGGTTTAAGGAGCTTTTAACTCGGAGGTGAGCTCAGCTGTAATCTGATTAAGAGGATTTCTCATTTCTTAGTTTCAGCCAGAAAACGTGTCATAAACCTTAAACATCCGTCCGCTGTCCTTTGTAGATTGCCCCCCCCCTCCCTGACCGGGTCCAGGATGCTCTGATGCAGAGTTTTTATGTGACAATCAAACAGAGCTTAGAGGATGTCGTCGTTAACCGGCCTCGTTAAAAGGAGCACATTACCACACTTCTCCATCTCACAAGGGATTAAACCCCCGCCCATCCATGAAACTCATCCCAGCTGCACATTAAAGACGCCCGCAGAGGAACGAGGGGGAGGGCTCTATCTGATCAGATCTGATGCAGGAGGACCAGAGAACCGGCTGGATCTGGACCGGACGCCTCCCTGACCCCCGACCTTCAGGATGAAAAATATCCCAACAGCAGTTTTTCTTGTCGGGCTGGAAAAACTTCTGGAGAACCAACCGGAATTTGACCCGACACTTCGAAGCAAAAGATTCACGAACGAGAGTTAAAGAATCAGATTTCAGTTCGATTTCTGACGGATCAGAACAGCTGAATTCAAAATACCGAACTCAGTTTCCTGAAGATACAGAAAAATAAAAAGAAACAGTTATTAATACAAATGCACGATATTCGAATTTGGGCCGATATCTGACATGCCGATATTTTAAAACTCATGTGGCCAATAACAGATATTGATACCGATATTAAAGCTGAAAAGCAGTCATGTCAAATAGCAGTTTTGTTATCTGTTAACGAAAAAATAGATACATTGAAATATCGCAATATTTTATATTCTGATATCAAATTGATATTTAGAAACGCAGTATCGCTTTTTTACATACAAAATATCACGAGATTTCATCGTTTCCTGTTACAAAATCTCCCCGATTTTAATAAATTCTTAAGAGATTTCGTAACAGAATGATGAAATATCGCAACACTTTGTAAGTAAAATAGATCGAAACTGCGTATTTGAATGTCAATATGATATCAGCATATGAAAAATAGGGGGTAGGAAAGAATATCAATGCATTGAATTGTGGCAATATTTTCATATTCTGATATCAAATTGATATTTAGAAACGCAGTATTGATCTATTTTACATGCAAAATATGATAAGATTTCATCGTTCTGTTAAGAAATCTCATGAGATTTCATAAATTCTCACCAGATTTCACAACAGAATGATGAAATATCGCAACACTTCGTTAGTAAAATATATCGATACTGCGTTTTGAAATGTCAATGTGATATCAGCATATGAAAATATCACAAAATCTTTGCTAATTCTCAAGATTTCATTACGGAACGATGAAATATTGCCAGATTTCATGAATAAAATAGAACAATATCAATAAGATATCAGCATATGAAAATATCGCAATTTTTCAGTGTATCAATATGTTTTTCCACCTTGAGTTTTTAGAAGTTTTAAAGTCTGTAAAAAAGACATTTTTTAAAAAGAAGAAAAAGTTTTTTTTGTTTTTTACTTTAGAAACAGCGGCCTGACTGGTTAAATATCGGTGGGTTGGCTGATGTCTGATACTCAGTTTATCGGCGAATATAGGCCGATACCGATAGGGGGCAGATTATATTGTGCATCCCTGATTAACCATGAAAACTCGAGACCTTTTGTATGTTCAACCCAGAACCTTTAATCCCAGTCAGCATCAGAACCTTTAATCCCAGTCAGCATCTAGAACCTTTAATCCCAGTCAGCATCCAGAACCTTTAATCCCAGTCAGCATCTAGAACCTTTAATCCCAGTCAGTATCAGAACCTTTAAAACCACTCACCATCAGAACCTTTAATCCCAGTCAGTATCCAGAACATTCAATCCCAGTCAGCATCAGAACCTTTAATCCCAGTCAGCATCCAGAACCTTTAAAACCACTCACCATCAGAACCTTTAATCCCAGTCAGTATCCAGAACATTCAATCCCAGTCAGCATCAGAACCTTTAATCCCAGTCAGCATCAGAACCTTTAATCCCAGTCAGCATCTAGAACCTTTAATCCCAGTCAGCATCCAGAACCTTTAATTCCAGTTAGCATCCAGAACCTTTAATCCCAGTCAGCATCAGAACCTTTAATCCCAGTCAGCATCAGAACCTTTAATCCCAGTCAGCATCAGAACCTTTAATCCCAGTCAGCATCAGGACCTTTAATCCCAGTCAGCATCCAGAACCTTTAATACCAGTCAGCATCAGAACCTTTAATCACAGTCAGCATCAGAACCTTTAATCCCAGTCAGCATCCAGAACCTTTAATACCAGTCAGCATCCAGAACCTTTAATCCCAGTCAGCATCAGAACCTTTAATCCCAGTCAGCATCAGAACCTTTAATCCCAGTCAGCATCAGAACCTTTAATCCCAGTCAGCATCAGGACCTTTAATCCCAGTCAGCATCCAGAACCTTTAATACCAGTCAGCATCAGAACCTTTAATCACAGTCAGCATCAGAACCTTTAATCCCAGTCAGCATCCAGAACCTTTAATACCAGTCAGCATCCAGAACCTTTAATCCCAGTCAGCATCAGAACCTTTAATCCCAGTCAGCATCAGAACCTTTAATCCCAGTCAGCATCAGAACCTTTAATCCCAGTCAGCATCTAGAACCTTTAATCCCATTCAGCATCAGAACCTTTAATCCCAGTCAGCATCAGAACCTTTAATCCCAGTCAGCATCTAGAACCTTTAATCCCATTCAGCATCAGAACCTTTAATCCCAGTCAGCATCAGAACCTTTAATCCCAGTCAGTATCAGAACCTTTAATCCCAGTCATCATCTAGAACCTTTAATCCCAGTCAGCATCCAGAACCTTTAATTCCAGTTAGCATCCAGAACCTTTAATCCCAGTCAGCATCAGAACCTTTAATCCCAGTCAGCATCAGAACCTTTAATCCCAGTCAGTATCAGAACCTTTAATCCCAGTCAGCATCAGGACCTTTAATCCCAGTCAGCATCCAGAACCTTTTATCCCAGTCAGCATCAGAACCTTTAATCCCAGTCAGCATCAGGACCTTGAATCCCAGTCAGCATCAGGACCTTTAATCCCAGTCAGCATCCAGAACCTTTAATCCCAGTCAGCATCTAGAGCCTTTAATCCCAGTCAGCATCAGGACCTTTAATCCCAGTCAGCATCAGAACCTTTAATCCCAGTCAGCATCAGGACCTTTAATCCCAGTCAGCATCAGAACCTTTAATCCCAGTCAGCATCAGAACCTTAAATCCCAGTCAGCATCAGGACCTTTAATCCCAGTCAGCATCAGAACCTTTAATCCCAGTCAGCATCAGAACCTTTAATCCCAGTCAGCATCAGAACCTTTAATCCCAGTCAGCATCAGAACCTTTAATCCCAGTCAGCATCTAGAACCTTGAATCCCAGTCAGCATCAGAACCTTTAATCCCAGTCAGCATCAGAACCTTTAATCCCAGTCAGCATCTAGAACGTTTAATCCCAGTCAGCATCTAGAACCTTTAATCCCAGTCAGCATCAGGACCTTTAATCCCAGTCAGCATCAGAACCTTTAATCCCAGTCAGCATCAGAACCTTTAATCCCAGTCACGTACAGGACCTTTAATCCCAGTCAGCATCTAGAACGTTTAATCCCAGTCAGCATCTAGAACCTTTAATCCCAGTCAGCAACAGAACCTTTAATCCCAGTCAGCATCAGAACCTTTAATCCCAGTCAGCATCAGAACCTTTAATCCCAGTCAGCAACAGAACCTTTAATCCCAGTCAGCAACAGAACCTTTAATCCCAGTCAGCATGAGTATTAAAATAATGTCCAAAATGAACTCCTCTGGCTGAGTTAAGGCTATTTTGGGATCTATCTGGGAAATGAAGAGGAAAATATCGGTGTATAAGATATCAGTAAAAAAGCCAACTGGAACATTCCTAATCTGAATCAGATTTTTCCTGAAGAGCAGCATGAACGATCAATAAATGCTGAACAACAAAACTCAGTCAGAAATCTGTCTGAAACAAACGGATGAAAGTCAAAAATAGAAATGAAAGGAACAGATTATTTATAGTCCTCTTCCACTGAACGTGTTTCCCAGGAGGAAGATAAAACCTCCGGCTGACCGTCCTTTTAGAGAAGAAATCTCCTTTCAGGGACTTTTTCCAGGGAAAAGAGCAACAGATCATCTAAACCACTGCAAACTCATCTCAGTCCAATTAACGGCAGTGATTAATGGTCAGAGCCAGACAGCCTTCAGCCGGTCCGGTCCGGTCCGGTCCAATCAGGAGACTCACTCCGGGTCTGCAGACGTCCTGTGATGGACAACCTCATCAGATGGAAGACAAAGATGTCTGATAATAAAAGTGATGACCGGACGGTTCTCCGGATCCCTCACAGAACCATCAGACCCCCAGAGAACCGGTTCTACAGAAAGTCTGCAAGGTTCTGCATCAGTGTGGACTTTTAAACTTCCAGTTCCACAGAAAGACCCCGAAACAGGACTTCACTGGGATCTGAAAGAGGTCCTGAACCAGATGGTGCTGGAAAACCTGGAGTCTGGTCCAGACCTGCAAAAACCTGGAGATCTGAAGTCTGGTCCAGACCCAGATGGTGCTGGAAAACCTGGAGTCTGATCCAGACCTGGAAAAAACCTGGAGATCTGAAGTCTGGTCCAGACCCAGATGGTGCTGGAAAACCTGGAGTATGGTCCAGACCTGGAAAAACCTGGAGATCTGAAGTCTGGTCCAGACCCAGATGGTGCTGGAAAACCTGGAGTCTGATCCAGACCTGGAAAAACCTGGAGATCTGAAGTCTGGTCCAGACCCAGATGGTGCTGGAAAACCTGGAGTCTGATCCAGACCTGGAAAAACCTGGAGATCTGAAGTCTGGTCCAGACCCAGATGGTGCTGGAAAACCTGGAGTCTGATCCAGACCTGGAAAACCTGGAGATCTGAAGTATGGTCCAGACCCAGATGAGGCTGGAAAACCTGGAGTCTGATCCAGACCTGGAAAAACCTGGAGATCTGAAGTCTGGTCCAGACCCAGATGGTGCTGGAAAACCTGGAGTCTGGTCCAGACCTGCAAAAACCTGGAGATCTGAAGTATGGTCCAGACCCAGATGAGGCTGGAAAACCTGGAGTCTGATCCAGACCTGGAAAAACCTGGAGATCTGAAGTATGGTCCAGACCCAGATGGTGCTGGAAAACCTGGAGTATGGTCCAGACCTGGAAAAACCTGGAGATCTGAAGTATGGTCCAGACCCAGATGGTGCTGGAAAACCTGGAGTCTGATCCAGACCTGGAAAAACCTGGAGATCTGAAGTCTGGTCCAGACCCAGATGGTGCTGGAAAACCTGGAGTCTGGTCCAGACCTGCAAAAACCTGGAGATCTGAAGTATGGTCCAGACCCAGATGAGGCTGGAAAACCTGGAGTCTGATCCAGACCTGGAAAAACCTGGAGATCTGAAGTATGGTCCAGACCCAGATGGTGCTGGAAAACCTGGAGTATGGTCCAGACCTGGAAAAACCTGGAGATCTGAAGTATGGTCCAGACCCAGATGGTGCTGGAAAACCTGGAGTCTGATCCAGACCTGGAAAAACCTGGAGATCTGAAGTCTGGTCCAGACCCAGATGGTGCTGGAAAACCTGGAGTATGGTCCAGACCTGGAAAAACCTGGAGATCTGAAGTCTGGTCCAGACCCAGATGGTGCTGGAAAACCTGGAGTCTGATCCAGACCTGGAAAACCTGGAGATCTGAAGTCTGGTCCAGACCCAGATGGTGCTGGAAAACCTGGAGTCTGATCCAGACCTGGAAAAACCTGGAGATCTGAAGTCTGGTCCAGACCCAGATGGTGCTGGAAAACCTGGAGTCTGATCCAGACCTGGAAAAACCTGGAGATCTGAAGTCTGGTCCAGACCCAGATGGTGCTGGAAAACCTGGAGTCTGATCCAGACCTGGAAAAACCTGGAGATCTGAAGTATGGTCCAGACCCAGATGGTGCTGGAAAACCTGGAGTCTGATCCAGACCTGGAAAAACCTGGAGATCTGAAGTATGGTCCAGACCCAGATGAGGCTGGAAAACCTGGAGTCTGATCCAGACCTGGAAAAACCTGGAGATCTGAAGTCTGGTCCAGACCCAGATGGTGCTGGAAAACCTGGAGTCTGGTCCAGACCTGCAAAAACCTGGAGATCTGAAGTATGGTCCAGACCCAGATGAGGCTGGAAAACCTGGAGTCTGATCCAGACCTGGAAAAACCTGGAGATCTGAAGTATGGTCCAGACCCAGATGGTGCTGGAAAACCTGGAGTATGGTCCAGACCTGGAAAAACCTGGAGATCTGAAGTATGGTCCAGACCCAGATGGTGCTGGAAAACCTGGAGTCTGATCCAGACCTGGAAAAACCTGGAGATCTGAAGTCTGGTCCAGACCCAGATGGTGCTGGAAAACCTGGAGTCTGATCCAGACCTGGAAAACCTGGAGATCTGAAGTATGGTCCAGACCCAGATGAGGCTGGAAAACCTGGAGTCTGATCCAGACCTGGAAAAACCTGGAGATCTGAAGTCTGGTCCAGACCCAGATGGTGCTGGAAAACCTGGAGTCTGATCCAGACCTGGAAAAACCTGGAGATCTGAAGTCTGGTCCAGACCCAGATGAGGCTGGAAAACCTGGAGTCTGATCCAGACCTGGAAAAACCTGGAGATCTGAAGTATGGTCCAGACCCAGATGGTGCTGGAAAACCTGGAGTCTGATCCAGACCTGGAAAACCTGGAGATCTGAAGTATGGTCCAGACCCAGATGGTGCTGGAAAACCTGGAGTCTGATCCAGACCTGGAAAAACCTGGAGATCTGAAGTCTGGTCCAGACCCAGATGGTGCTGGAAAACCTGGAGTCTGATCCAGACCTGGAAAACCTGGAGATCTGAAGTCTGGTCCAGACCCAGATGGTGCTGGAAAACCTGGAGTCTGATCCAGACCTGGAAAAACCTGGAGATCTGAAGTCTGGTCCAGACCCAGATGAGGCTGGAAAACCTGGAGTCTGATCCAGACCTGGAAAAACCTGGAGATCTGAAGTCTGGTCCAGACCCAGATGAGGCTGGAAAACCTGGAGTCTAATAATGATGATGATAATAATTACGATGTTAATAATGATGATAATGATAATGACAATGGTAGTAATAATGACAATGATGATGATCATGATGATGATGATAATAATACTACTAATAATAATGATAATAATGATGATGACAACAATGATGACGATGATAATAATAATAATAACAATAATAATAAATTATGACAATGATGATAATTATGAGGATGATAGTGATGATGATGATCATGATGACAATGATTATGATATTGATAATGATAATGATAATGATATTATTATTATTATTATTATTATTATTATTATTATTATCATCGTCATCATTGTTGTCATCATCATTATTATCATTATTATTAGTAGTATTATTATCATCATCATCATGATGATGATAATGATAATGATAATGATGACGATGATAATGTTGATAATGATAGTGAGGATGATGATAATGATGATAATGATAATGATCATGATGATAATGATGATGATGATAATGTTGATAATGATAATGATGATGATAATGATAATGATGATGATAATGATGATCATGATGATAATGATGATGATGATGATAATGATGATCATGATGATAATGATGATGATAATGATGATGATGATAATGTTGATAATGATAATGATGATGATGATGATAATGATGATGATAATGATGATGATGATAATGTTGATAATGATAATGATGATAATGATGATAATGATGATAATGATGATCATGATGATAATGATGATAATGATGACGATGATAATGATCATGATGATAATGATCATGATGATGATAATGATGATCATGATGATAATGATGATAATGATAATGATGATAATGATGATCATGATGATAATGATGATAATGATGACTATGATAATGATCATGATGATAATGATCATGATGATAATTATGATGATGATGATAATGATGATGATAATGATGATCATGATGATAATGATGATAATGATGACGATGATCATGATGATGATGATAATTATGATGATAATGATGATAATGATGATGATGATGATAATGTTGATAATGATAATGATGATGATAATGATGATCATGATGATCATGATGATAATGATGATAATGATGATTTGATGATCATGATGATGATGATGATGATAATTATGATGATGATGATAATGATGATGATGATAATGATGATGATGATAATGTTGATAATGATAATGATGATAATGATGATAATGATGATGATGATAATGATCATGATGATAATGATGATGATGATAATTATGATGATGATGATAATGATGATGATGATAATGATGATGATGATAATGATGATGATGATAATGATGATGATGATGATAATGATGATGATGATAATTATGATGATGATAATGATGATGATGATAATGATGATGATGATGATAATGATCATGATGATAATGATGATCATGATGATAATGATGATGATGATAATGATGATGATGATAATTATGATGATGATAATGATGATGATGATAATGATGATGATAATGATGATCATGATGATAATGATGATGATAATGATGATGATGATAATGTTGATAATGATAATGATGATAATGATGACGATGATAATGATCATGATGATAATGATGATGATGATGATAATGTTGATAATGATAATGATGATGATGATGATAATGATGATGATAATGATGATGATGATAATGATGATGATGATAGCTGCAGCATCAGACCAGCGGTCCCTCCAGAACCCGGATCCTGGGGTCCGGAACTGTCAGTCTGGAGGTTCAGGTCTGCTGGTTCAGGATCCTGAGCTGAGTCCTGGATTAATGGAGGTTCTCTGCAGCTCCGTGGTGAGCGCAGCCCGGTGTGCGAGCTGGTAATTGACCTGTCAGCTTCTCCCCGCTGGAGTATTAGTCTTCCTATTAAACCTCTCCTCCCCCCCTTTTATCCATCCATCCACCTCCCCCTCTATCTATCCATCTGCAGAAACACGTCCGGTCTCATCCCTCCATCCTCCAGTCTCATGGACATGTTTTTGTCCCAGATTGATGCAGACAGACAAACAGAGTCTGGAGACCAGCAGCAACGTTCAGTCCTGGCTGAACCCCAGCAGGGCCCCATAATTAAAGATTTTCACTAATAATTGTTTCTATTATCAATAACAGTGCTGAATAATTGATCATATCTAAACTAGTTCACACCAGTCCTCCACATGGTCTCCAGGACCAGTTTTCCAGGATCCTTGAAGGACTTTTCAAAGTTCTTTTAATGTTTCTGCCTTTTGTTCAGTTCTCTGTCCAGATGAGGAAAATCCTGAAGGTTTGGTTTAAACCGGTTCTGTGTGACAGGCTGCTGGTAACAAAGACCCAACCGATCCAGTTCAAACCGGTTCTGTGTGACAGGCCGCTGGTAACAAAGACCCAACAGATCCAGTTCAAACCAGTTCTTTGTAACAGGCCGCTGGTAACAAAGACCCAACAGATCCAGTTCAAACCAGTTCTTTGTAACAGGCCGCTGGTTACAAAGACCCAACAGATCCAGTTCAAACCGGTTCTTTGTGACAGGCCGCTGGTTACAAAGACCCAACAGATCCAGTTCAAACCGGTTCTTTGTAACAGGCCGCTGGTAACAAAGACCCAATTGATCCAGTTCAAACCGGTTCTTTGTAACAGGCCGCTGGTTACAAAGACCCAACAGATCCAGTTCAAACCGGTTCTTTGTAACAGGCCGCTGGTAACAAAGGACCCAACAGATCCAGTTCAAACCGGTTCTTTGTAACAGGCCGCTGGTAACAAAGACCCAACAGATCCAGTTCAAACCGGTTCTTTGTAACAGGCGGCTGGTTACAAAGACCCAACAGATCCAGTTCAAACCGGTTCTTTGTGACAGGCCGCTGGTAACAAAGACCCAACAGATCCAGTTCAAACCGGTTCTTTGTGACAGGCCGCTGGTAACAAAGACCCAACTGATCCAGTTCAAACCAGTTCTGTGTGACAGGCCGCTGGTAACAAAGACCCAACCGATCCAGTTCAAACCGGTTCTGTGTGACAGGCCGCTGGTAACAAAGACCCAACAGATCCAGTTCAAACCGGTTCTTTGTGACAGGCCGCTGGTAACAAAGACCCAACCGATCCAGTTTAAACCGCTTCTTTGTGATGGGCCGCTGGTAACAAAGACCCAACAGATCCAGTTCAAACCGGTTCTTTGTGACAGGCTGCTGGTAACAAAGACCCAACAGATCCAGTTCAAACCAGTTCTTTGTAACAGGCCGCTGGTAACAAAGACCCAACAGATCCAGTTCAAACCGGTTCTTTGTAACAGGCCACTGGTAACAAAGACCCAACAGATCCAGTTCAAACCGGTTCTTTGTGACAGGCCACTGGTAACAAAGACCCAACCAATCCAGTTTAAACCGCTTCTTTGTGATGGGCCACTGGTAACAAAGACCCAACCGATCCAGTTTAAACTGGTTCTTTGTGACGGCTGGCTGGTAACAAAGACCCAACAGATCCAGTTTAAACCGGTTCTTTGCAAAGTTTCTTCATGCTTCATTTCGGAGCCTTTTTATCCCTGAAGGATGGAAAACCTGGATCCGAACCAGTCTGAGACTAAATTTACTTTTTCTCAGTGGGTTTTCCTCCCACCTCTGCACCGTGTTTGTGAGGACGTCATATGACCATGTTCACCGTTAACTGGACTCGACTCACTGCTTCTCCTAACGAGATCCCACCGGGCCCACCTGTCACCTACCTGCCGGGTCTCTGGATTGACCGACATCCGGTCGAATCCCGTCCAGCACGCTGAAGAGGAGGAGGAGGGGTGAGGATGAAGGCTGCCCTGCAGAGAGATGAAGGACAGGGTTGGGATTTATTCAGCATTTATGGATCTGATCCAGTCCGATCGGGTCTGATCCAGTCCATCGGGTCCGATCAGATCTGATTGGGTCTAATCAGGTTTGATTGGGTCTAATCAGGTTTGATTAGGTCTGATCGGATCTGATCAGGTCTGATTGGGTCTAATCAGGCTTGATTGGGTCTGATCGGGTTTGATTAGGTCTGATCGGATCTGATCAGGTCTGATTGGGTCTAATCAGGTTTGATTGGGTCTGATCTGGTCAAACTTTTATTTTCAGTTCAAACTGAAATAAAAAAGTCAATACAACTGTAATCAGGGAAAGTTGGCTCAGGGAATGTTTTTTCTCATTCTAGCGTTCCCATTAATTCCTATTCATTCCAATTCATTCGTTTGATTGACAAAATCTGTTTTTCTTTACTCATTTCAAGTGTAGGAATCTTTTGCTTAGAATAACCAAAAAAAAAAAAAAAAAACATTCTCCCAATAGAACAAGTGAAATTTTCTTGATAAGATTTCTTGAAAGAAGCTGCATTCCCTTAAAACAAGCTCTCATATCTCACTGAAATGTTTCTCTTCAAGTAATTTTGTCTCATTTTGAGTGTGATGAGATATTTTGATTAGAAATTAGAAAAATATACTTGGCAAGATTTGAATTTTTGCAGTGTAGAAAACGAGTCATATGATATTACGCACAATTTTAGGAAACACGGGTAAAATGGCAAAGAAACATACAAATGTGAGTATTTTATTGTAAATAAAATATGAAAATTGCAATTTTAAGGTCTCTTTAATGTTTTACAGTTTCATTACAAATGTAAAAAACATCGCTAGTTTAGTACACACTCAGAAACATGAAGGTACGAGACAGGATCATTTCTGTACCTGTACGTACATGTTTTACAAATGTTCTCTCAAAGTACAATATTGGTCTTTATGAGGCCAGAAGTACCTATATACTATAAAAAAGGGTCCAAAGTAATATAAAGTACACATTTGTACCATTTCAACCCTAAGGGTACCTGCAGCATTGAAACATGTGTGTAAAGCTTGTACAATAACTATAAATAGCAGTACTTCTAAACAGTATAAGTTGTTATATTATGATTTTCATAGTAATCATAGTAATAATTATACGTATAATTATATATGTGTTTGGCCTAATATTTCTATAATAATTATTCATTTATTATTAGCATCTTTGATTGTTGTCATAATCTCTATTTTATTGACTTTTATTCATCATCTTTAATTGGTTTAATTGTACTTTATTAACTCATACAGCTTGATAAGGTACAAAAATGGACCATGAAGGTACAGAAATGTCTTTCAGAAAGGACCCCCCCCCAGCAACAAGCTTTGGACCCTTTTAGGTACAAACTGGTACCTCTATGTTTGAGTGTGTGTAACGTAACGTTATGTCGTCTTCTCCAAAGCCAAAATAATAATCCGATAATCCAGGAAAGGGAGATTATTGGTGCTGTGGACGATATTGTGAACTCTTCTGGAAACAGTAAGTTTACTGCAGCGCGGACGACTGTGGGTGACGCATGAGGATTTGGAAGAGTTGTCGCATTTCTGAGGGGAATAATTCAACCTGGGATCAAGCGGAAGGGATGAAAGTAGGAACAGGGCCTAACACGATGCTGTTTGGGAAATCGTCGTCGCGTTCGACCCATCTGTGGATCATCGGTGGAGGTGGAGGACTGGTTCTATCTGAGGAGGCCTGGGACGGAACCAGGAGGCCTGGGACCGGTCCGGGTCTCAGAGGAGGGATTATCTTGGGAGACGTTAGGAACGTCTCAGTTCCTGGTGAACAGGAGAAAAAAAGACTGTGTCCAGAACCGGCTCATTTTCCAGTTAACCGACCTTCACCTGCTCCATGAAGACCCGTCATTCATCTCCTCCCAGTTCACTTTTCCCAGTCTGTCAGGAAAATACCTGGAACAAAACCAGGAAGGGGGACACAAAAACCTGCATCCAGTGTCTGTCCCCCGGAGCCGTAACTCATCCTCCGCCTCCTCCAGATGGACCGTAACCAGGATGAGTTACGACCTCCCTCCAGGACAAATGTTGGCTCATCCAGAGCTGGAATCGTGCCCCCACACCTCTGATCCATCCCTGCAGAGCTCCGGGTCCCAGGAAACCGGTTCCTGGACAGAGTTTCCTCCACTCATCTGAAAGCCTCGTAGACTTACAGTGTTTCCTCCTTCCTGATTTCTTTTTTTTTGCATGTTTGTCACACTTAAATGTTTCAGATCATCAAACAAATTTTAATGTGAGTCAAAGATAACACAAGTAAACAGAAAATGCAGTTTTTAAATGAAGATTTTTATTAGTAAGGGGGGAAAAATCCAAACCTCCATGTTCCTGTGTGAAAAAGTGATTGCCCCCCCTGTTAAACATAAATGAACTGTGGTTTATCATCTTTGGAAAGCTGAGTTCAGGTTCTCTATCCACATCCAGGCCTGATTACTGCCACACCTGTTCTCCATCAGAAATCCCTTAAATAGGACCTGCCTGACAAAGTGAAGTAGACCAAAAGATCCTCCAAAGCTAGACATCATGCTGCCATCCAAAGAAATTCAGAACAAATGAGAAACAAAGTCATTGAGATCTATCAGTCTGGAAAAGGTTCCAAAGCCATTTCTAAAGCTTTGGGACTCCAGAGAACCACAGTGAGAACCATTATCCACAAATGGTGAAAACATGGAACAGTGGTGAACCTTCCCAGGAGGGGCCGGCCGACCAAAATGACCCCAAGAGCACAGCGACGACTCATCCAAGAGGTCACAAAAGACCCCAGAACAACATCCAAGAACTGCAGGCCTCACTTGCCTCAATGAAGGTCAGTGTTCATGACTCCCCCATCAGAAAGAGACTGGGGGGCAAAAATGGCTGCATGGCAGAGTTCCAAGACCAAAACCACTGCTGAGCAAAAAGAACATAAAGGCTCGTCTCAGTTTAGCCAGAAAGCATCTTGATGATCCCCAAGACTTTTGGGAAAATACTCTGTGGACTGACGAGACAAAAGTGGAACTTTCTGGAAGGTGGAGGTCCCATTACATCTGGCGAAAAGTAACACGGCATTTCAGAAAAGGAACATCATAGCAACAGTAAAACATGGTGGTGGTAGTGTGATGGTCTGGGGCTGTTTTGCTGCTTCAGGACCTGGAAGACTTGCTGTGGTAAATGGAACCATGAATTCTGCTTCTACCAAAAAATCCTGAAGGAGAACGTCCGGCCATCTGTTGGTGACCTCAAGCTGAAGCGCACTTGGGTTCTGCAGCAGAACAATGATCCAGAACACACCAGCAAGTCCACCTCTGAATGGCTTAAGAACAACAACATGAAGACTTTGGAGTGGCCTAGTCAAAGCCCCCACCTGAATCCCATTGAGATGCTGTGGCATGACCTTAAAAAGGCGGTTCATGCTGGAAAAGCTCTCCAATGTGGCTGAATTACAACAATTCTGCAAAGATGAGGAACAAAATTCCTCCACAGCGCTGTAGAAGACTCACTGCCAGTTATCACAAACGCTTGATGCAGTTGTTGCTGCTAAGGTGGAACAACCAGTTATTAGGTTTAGGGGAAGATCACTTGTTTACACAGGACATGGAGGTTTGGATTTTTACCCTTAAAAAAATAAAAAACCTTCATTTAAAAACTGCATTTTGTGTTTACTTGTGTTATCTTTGTCTCACATTTAAATTTGTTTGATGATCTGAAACATTTAAAGCAACCTTTACCGATGTTGCATTCTTACACTATTTTTCTAACAGGGTAAAATGCTATGAATGAGGTAATGGAACTCTAAAATACAAGACAGACCCACCATTAATCAAAATAAAATATTATTCCAATCTCTAAATATTCAATGAAAACTCCAACCAATCCTGGAAGTGGGGTGCACCTCAGGATTGTCCAACGGACCTGCCTGTCAGACCTTTGATTCTGCATTGGGGAGGTGGAGGGAATGAAGGGGTGTGTCTTAGGAGGTGAGGCGGGACTGTTTATATTCAACTAATCTTTGCTGTGCTTTCTGAAATGCAAGATCGGTAAAGGCTGCTTTAAGTGTGACAAACATGCAAAATAAAGAAATCAGGAGGGAGGCAAATGGTTTTTCACAGCTGTAAAATGATCCCAAACAAAATTCCAGTTTTCCCAACGGGAACAAATCCAGTCCAAGAGGAAAAGCATGTCCAGGAAGCCAGGACAGAGACAATCATGTCTGTGTGAAACCAGGCTGCAGAGCTGATGACGGTTTCCATGGTAACCCTGGTCCATGTGGTGGTGATGATGGTCTGGTTGAAGGTCGGTCAGAGAACTGACTGAAACATGTTCACAGGGTTCAGGCTGAAGTACCTTCCTGGTCTCTCTGGGACTCCAGACTGGTTATTTTCCCTCCTCCTCATTTTCCTGCTCTTCCTCCCTCCCCCTCCTCCCTCCTCCTCCTCCTCGACGTGTTGCAGAATTAAAATCCGACGGAGGGAAGCTGGAAATTAACCGTTCTGCTGACACCTGCACTCTCACCGCCGCGATTAATGTGGTAGAAGAAGAAGCAGCAGGACCACGTCTGTAACTGAATAACAGACTGTTTACCTTCCCTCAGCACACAGAGACCAGCCAATCACAGCGCTCTGAGCAGCCACGGGGGCGGGACCTGGCCGCACAGGGTCAAGATAGTGAGAACAGTCGCCGAAGGGTTCCCCTGTAGAACTGAATCTGGAGTAGTCCCAGTTAGACCAGTAGTCCCAGTTGGACCAGTAGTCCCAGTTAGACCAGTAGACCCAGTTAGACCAGTAGACCCAGTTAGACCAGCTCCAGTCAGACCAGTAGACCCAGTCAGACCAGTAGACCCAGTCAGACCAGTAGTCCTAAAGTAGGACAAGTAGACCCA
>JALJCO010012880.1:0-45734 GCA_023101725.1 Atherinomorus stipes | reverse complement strand
TCATTTCTCCTTTCCAGAAATTCAAGCAGTTATCCCCCGAATCAGACCTATGTCCGACTCCAGTCCCTCCGTTTTCAAACCACCATCTTAAACTAGGATCCCCATTGCCTGTACTGTCTGCCGCATCCAGCCAAGCTATCCTCAGTAGTATGGCTCCAAGCACCCTAATCTGCATACCTCACAGGCTGGAATAGTTTTAAAACATTCCATTCTCACACTAACTCACTTTACCCCAATTCGATACAATCACCATCTGCAATTCCATTACCTATGCCTTCTTTTTCCAATGAATTCGCTGCTCCACTATCGATACTTACCTCTCTGGTGTTAATTTTTTCCATAAGCTCTTACTCTGCTCACAATGTCCATCCGTCTCTCGCTGTCACGTACTATGTACCTTAAGGGATTACGCAAACAAGAATCGACCCCTACCACAATGCGCCTTCCCGCTCACTGCTGACCTCAACCTCTGCATTCACACTTTACGATTGGGCTATAGGTCCCCTACAATAGATCCTAACCTTGGAAGCAATGTTCATGTTAGCATTGTTTGCAAGGTTTTCTCCGGTCTTCTGAGTTTTGCTCCGACAACAGCCCCTACGAACCAATGCAAGATACTTCCAACTTTGATCACAAATAGCTGCCTCACCTCAGGTTCCTCTGTTCATCACCGAGACAGGGGAAACTGGCGACCAATTCTGGTTTAGCCATCATTTCCGTCGAGTTCTTCGTCTGTCCGGCAAGGCTCCAGAACACTACTCCATTCATTCATTCCGCATCGAGCGCAGCTACTACCGCCTCTCGATCTGGGATGTTAGATCAAAACATTCAGCTACTCGGACGCTGGTCCTCTCAAGCCTACCCGGTCATACATCCGCAGTAACCTTTCAGCTCACTCACTTCTGGCTCCGGTCTCTTAATTTGGGGGTTTCCTAAGCCGGATACACTGACGAGACTACAACCCCACCTAAGTCTCTTCCGGCTCATCACCATACCACTCGCCCAATATCCCTATTTTCAATAAATCATTATCCTCACTTGTTATGTCGTGGCGTGGTCCTTGCTAGTGAAATGAGGTCAATGAGTTGACATAGGTTCAGGAGCAGGACCACGCCCCAAACACACCTGCCCAATTCTACTAATCACTAAGCAAGCCTTAAATACTCACTCCCTCCTTTACTCAGTTTGTCTCGTTCCTCTGACGCCCTCACTTTCCCCGCCCCTTTTTTCCCTCTCTTTCTTTTCTCTCGTTTTATTCACTTCTGCTCCGTGGAGCACTTCTTCTGCTGCCCTTTTCCTTCCCCGTTTGCCCTTCTCTTTCTTTTTGGTCTGCACTCTTCTTTCTCTTCCGTCATCCAATATCTTCACTTGCTTTTACCTTTACTTATCCTTTGTCCACCTCCTTTCTTTCAGATTCCATCTGGGAGTTCCCTAGGCAGGATACACTAACGAGACTTCTTTACCCCCCACCCTAAGTCTCTTCCGGCTCATCACCATACCACTCGGCCAACCTCCCTTTTTTCAATAAATCATTATCCTCACTTGTTCTGTCATGGCGGCTAGGCTTAGTCCTTGCTAGTGAACAAGCAACATGTCTCACCTGCGCGGCAGATATGTCAGTGACGGGAGGGGGAGAAAGGAAAAGCGGCTGCTGCATTCAACCTTTGCCATTTTAATTGGTTAAACACAAACACTGCGCACATCTCTGTAATTAGCGGGTTTTTAAAAAACGGAGGGCCCGGCCCGGGCCCGGGTAATGACTATGGTCACTGGCTTCCATCGGGGTCAGGGGGGCTTGGGGCTCCAGTGGAGGGCTTTACTCATCTGCCTCCACATCAGGACATCCTAAGACCTCCTCTGTCTCTACCACCAGTCTGTCGGTCTTTTTTTCTACCACCAGTTCAAGAAACAGCTAGAGAAACGGAACCAGAACAAGGCTGCAGGTCCAGATGGTGTCAGTTCCAGAGTTCTCAAGACCTGCTCAGAACTATGTCAGATTCTCCAGCACCTTTTTAACACCAGTCTTAGACAGAACAGAGTTCCAGTGTTGTGTACCGACTGGTAAATGCACGTATAAACTCCTAGAAATAAAGGTCCAGGTTGGAAAATAAGAAATATCCTTTAAAAGGTGTCATAACCTGCTGTTTTACATACACAATCATTCTAAATTATCTTCAAATGAACTTTTAATTGTAGTTGGGTGGGAGGAAAATTTAATGACGACTCATTTTAACTATCTTTTATCTCCAACTTTTGTTTGTTGCGAGAATACGTTCGAGAGTTAGACCTGTCTGTAAGCGCGTTCACGGAAAGCAAACGTCAAAGCCAAAACAAAGTTTTATCAGGACAGAGCAGGTGAAGGAAATGATGTCCTAACAGAGAAAATTCTGATAAAAACATAACGGTGCGGTTGATGGAGAGGATCCGCGGAGTAAAAGGGCTGGACTCTGATGAATATAAGGAGCGGACGTCTCACGTGAAGTTAACCAAACAGTGTTAGCTTCTGTAGCTACATTAGCAGCTTGTCCGTTCGTCAACCACCGTTTACTGGTCTCTTACACAAAAGATAAGTTACACAAGCAGCAACACTTACAGAATGCACATCCTCAATGATAAATATAATCCACTGGTCCCTGGTAGTGCTGTCCCTCCTGTTAAAGCACCGAAAACTGCCGAATTTCTGCCGAGGCAACTCAGCACAGCAATCCCCCCCCCTCCTACTCCTGCTTGTCGCCGGTGTCCTTTCTGACAAAGCTGGTCTACTCCGTGGCAGGTAGTCAGCTGCTTTCAGGTGGTGCTAAAGACGCTAGCTTAGCAGCTCGCTCGTAGCCTCTCTAGTTCACGTCATAGCGGCTGATCATAGCGACTCCACGGCAGGTAATCAGCTGCTTTTAGATGGTGCTAAAGAGGCTAGCTTACCAGCTAGCAACCTCCCTGGTTCACGTCATTCGGAGAAAGAAATCCAAAACGCGTACTGTGGAGAGCGCGTGCTTGAGGCCGATTCTGGTGAGAAGAGAGAGCCCGCACTCAAAGACGAAGTTACTTTCACTTTCCGGAGTTTCTGGCACATTATAACTGAGGTCCCGTTCCAGTACACATGTTTAAAATGTGAAAAGTGGGATTTCTGGGTGATGACTCCTTTTAAGTAAGCCCCTCCACACTGGAAATTGACACATATCAAATAAACCAAACACATGGCTGTAGGTCAGTTCATCTAAGCATGCAAACTTGGTGACCTGGATAACCCAGTCCTGAACAAGGCATGGCTATAGATATAAACCAGGGTGGATCCTTGCTTTTACATTAGCAAAGTCTAACACTACCATGTGAATGTCAATTAAAATTAAGGGCCACAAGAAAAATGCTTATTTTCGTAATTTTTTAATATTTTGTTTCAGTGAGGCTCTGTTTCATCTCATCTGCCAAAACTTTTGCACTTAATGTTTTTCTGATGCTGCTCCCTGTTTTCTTAAAACTTTCATTGAAATGTCCAGTTTTTCTGGCAAAATTTCAGCCACCCCCAATGCATTTTGTTGAGTTATCATCATTTGTTCATTAGTACTTTAAAAAAATATGCCCATTTTTTTTGTTAGAAGTGCAAAAACTATACTTTTTACCTTGGCTCCCCCCCCCCTCCAACATATCCCTGAGCCACCACTGCTATAAGCCGTATATTTCTAAGTTTTAGTGGAGTGGTGCATATTGTGCTCTCTGGTACTACTGTACAGAGATGGGTAAAATGCAGTTCCCTAATTTTACCCTCGGGGATCTTAACAGTATTTAAAAAAATAAATAGGTGTGTGTGTGTGTGCGTGCGTAAGTATATACTGTATGATAGATATTTTTCTTTTTTGTGTGTGCGTAGGTGATTTAAATCGGTCTCGATGGCTCCCCCCACCTTGTCCGTCGACTGGGCAGTTGAATAGAGAGCCAAAGGCACTGGCTGTCGCAAGTCACCCGTAACTCTCCTCTATATCAACCATTACCTTTTGAATTCTGTCATAATAGAAGGAATTTCTCTCTTAAATGTCCTGACTTGGTAGCCACTGTATTTCTGAATTCTACATCATCTGCAATGGCAGAGGAACTTGTGTTCATTTAAACTAATCTTGCCTGATATGTGTGTGCAGGCCTGGGAGGTTGCTGCATCCATTTATTCAGTTAATTAGTTACCTTTGCCAGCGAGGTAATATTTTTGGTAGTTTTGGTTTGTTTGTCTGTCAGCAACTTCATGAAAAAAAGTTCTGGACAGATTGACCTGAAATGTCCATCAGCCGTGTGCCTCAGCCCAAGGACGAACCCATTAAAGTTTGGTGGTGATCCGGATCACCTTCTGGATCCAGAAACTTTTTGAAGGATTCTTTATCATTATGAGTTCAGACACATTTTGGAATTTTTGCATATAACTCTATTCAAAAGACCCGGAGTGTTTGGTTAAAAAAAAAAAAAAACAATTACAAGAAAGGATCTCAATGAGTACCAGGTACATGATGAACTGTGCACTTTCCAGTTTAAACTTCATAAAGAGAAACAAAATTTTGAAAAAAAAGACACATAGCAACAAATGTTTGTGTGAATCACAATATGAGGAGATATGAGCTGCTTGGGGGAGGTCTGTGCTGACAGAGTGCTTTCCTAGTTGTGTATGGATCTGTCCTGCATTTATTTCAGCAGCAAAAATAAGGGGTGTCTAACAAACCTTTGAATGTTGATTCATTCTTGTGTTGTATTATCTGTTTCTGTGCTTTTTATCTCGTAGCACACTGTTCAGTTTTGAAGACAGCTCATGGTTTGATGGCTTTTGATCTATTAATTTAATAAAAGAAAATGTTCTCTTTATTGGATGTGTATTTTATATGCAGTCCGTGTGAAACTTCACTTTCTAATGATTTCAATCAAATTATTGCAACTGACAAACAGTGTTTAAATTCCAACCATGGGTCCAGTTGAATGTGATATGTTGTGGACAGTGGAACCAATATGTTTCCATTTGTAGAAACTGACTGTGATGGAGAATGAGATTAAATAAATCCTGGGACTTAGCTCCTCAGAATAAATCTCCATGGTAACTTACACCATAACATATACCACTAGTCCCTATCCCTCTTCAGTGCAACCAGATCACAGATAAGTTGATCCAGGTCATCAGTCATCATTTCAGTCATAACCAACAAATCCCAGCTTAATCCCTTATCCTAGTTTCATGCAATAGAGCCCTGGAAAGTAAAAACTAAAACAAGGTACCCAAACTAAGGTCATCAAAACTCACAAATTAAACAAACTAAGGGCCATCTGTTGCCAGTGACTGAATGTCTTCAGAGTTATTTTGTAGCTGTATGCCAGCTGCTCCAGGTGAGACCGATCAGCAATCAGCAAGGAGGGAGGAGATGATGGTGGGAGCCAGGCCAATGGGAACGCAGGGATCGAGCAGGAGGATTTGCATGTAAAATGAAAGACAAGGGGGGTTAGTAACCAGGTGGCCGTAGCACTCCCCCCTTAACTTACAAAACCCCACACAAATGGTGTTTGTTACCAAAACAAAAACCCACAAATGACAATACCCAAATCAAGACACACAAAAGCCACATAAAGTAGTCAAGCAAAATGAAGGGGGCACAAAGTTTTGCCAAACCGAAGATCTGCTCTGCAGTGTAGATCTGGCGAAACGTAAGAGAAAAACAAGTTTTACCAACCTGAAGGTCCAACACAAGGTACACAGAAGGCCTGTCAAAACGAGGTTCTGCAAATCGAAGGCCTCACAGGCCTGTCAAAACCGGGTTAAGATAAACAGACCTATAACACACACAGAAACAAAGGCTTGTCCAAAACTGCGTTGGCGAAACAAAGGCCTATTACAAAGATGAAACAAAGGCCAAACACAACAACAAGGGGGGGGGGGAGCAAAGCGACAAAACAATCCACCAAAAAACAAACCACCAAAGCCGAACAAAGGAGTCATACGACTCCTGGCGAAGGCAGTCAATGATCCAGGGCCAGTTCAAATACTTGTTGTCACAATCTTGCTTGCTGTCCTCTTTCTGAGCTTAGGTGGGGCTGAGCAGATTTCCAGGAGATCCAGGGCAGAGTCTGGCCTGCTGATTACCTTCTGTGTTCAATCAAGACCTCATCAGCTGCCTACTTAAGGACCTGCAGAAGCAGCCAGACTTTGCCAGATTGTCTCACTACCTTGTGGGTATCAGGCCTTTTTTCCCTGTGTTCCCTCCCATTCCAGCTATTTCAACTGGTGATGGAGAAATTGAAGCTTTCCAAACCACTGAATCAATATGAAGCAATTGTCTTCAAATGGTTCTGTGTTATGAAGCATTCAACACAATACGATAGTGACAACTGCTGGCCATCCTTTAAAGGAGCTGTATCATGCTTTTCAAATGTTCCAAAAGTCAAATATAGGCATTTATAAGCTAGATATGTTCCCATCGTTACTATAGAAACTAATTTGGTGTTAAATATTAGTTTTCGATGCATCTGATTTCCAACACGGAAGTAAGATGGCTGACTGTACTGAGCCGCGGAGCTCTCGACCAATTGCAGCATGTTTTACGCCCATTTCATGACGTCGCCCCGGAAGAGACACTTATTCTGAAGGGTCACTGAATTATCTGTAGCACCGGCACCGGCAGCTCTCATGTGGATGGTAGTAGTAAACATTGATGGATAATTACTCCGATCGACGGAATAAAACAGACCAGCCTGTTATGGAGCTGTATGCGCTCGACCCAGAGTCTGATATGGAGCTTGAAGTACACGTAGTACCACAGAAGTACCACAGAGACCCCTGACAAGCAAGTAATTTAGCGAACAAATCATAGGCTAACAGTTAGCGCTGAGCTAAGCAGCATTCACATGGATCTTGTAAACATTGATGGATAATCGGACGCCGATCAACGAGATCAAACGGAGCAGCCTGTTATGGAGCTGTATGCGCTCGACCCAGAGTCTGATATGGAGTTGAAGTACACGCAGTACCACAGAAGTACCACAGAGACCCCTGACAAGTAAGTAAATTAGCGAACAAATCATAGCCTTACAGTTAGCATTGAGTTGAGAGAGATGTGTTGACTCACCAGTGTTGTTGTCTGTCCATGCCCGTTTTTATCGTAGGAACTGCGTCAGGTTTCAGAAGCAATCCCAGAAAAAAAAACACTTTACTGCCCAAGGATTCATGAAGTTGTCAGGAGTGAAGTTCACACACAAAGTTGAGTTTTTTTTTTCCTGCTCCTGAAGTTAAAATCCAACCACTTCTGGCAAGTCGATTCATCCAGTACAACAAATAAACTCCCATGCTGAACATAACCACGCTGAACGTAACTCCATTTTCCCAACTTGCTGTCCTCTAGAGCTTAAAAAAAAAAAAAAAAAAAGGAAGAAAATTCTCCTGAACTCTGGAGCAAACGTCTGTTAGCTGATGGCTGCTTGTCTCTGAGGAAATCTTCCTGCAGGTGTTGGTTTCTTCCTCAGAGAGTGTGGATAGAGTTCTCTGAGTTTCTGTTCAACAGAGGGCGTCTTGCTACGATACTGAGCATGCGCATTTGGACTTTCGTGATTGGTGCCACGTTCATACGTAACGCGGTGGGTAGTCAGCCGTTTGCAGGGAGGTAGCGCTTGGTTTAAATATTCATGTAGATTACTCATATATGCATGAATGAAGAAAAATAACGATTTAAATCATTTCTTGATGAGGAAATAACATACTGACATGCTGAAAAGCTCTTAAAAGTCCATTTTTCATGATAGGGCTCCTTTAACATAGCAGCTGCACGGATTGATGAGGGGCAATGTGTCATGAAACAGTAAGTTATTTGTAACATGTTTTATGTTCATTCTCAAATCTGGCTGTGCATCCTTATTAGAGATTTTCATAACTGTGTCATAGCTTGATTTGCCCCCAGCTGAAAATATTTCAAACAGATGGTGGTGTTTTTGTAAGATTTGATGAAGACATCATGGAAAATATTATAAATTTATATAAAGAACCCCCACCCCCAACAATCCTTTAAAAAAAATACTTTTGAAATTCTTGTAGGAGTCATGCATTTTTATTTAGAGAACAGGATCATTTCAGCAGTCGTCGGCTTCAATCGGTTTCCTCTTCTTTGTTACTACCTCTCCAGCTTTGGAGAAGACCCTCTCACATGGCACAGAAGTAGCTGGCATTCGCAAATATCTATTGGCAAGTTTATAAAGATTGAGATACACTGTTGCCCTTGCTTTCCGGTAACTTGGAGGGTCTTCTCCTCTGGAGAGGTAGGGCCCAGCCAAGTAACGCTGAACCTCCACTGTTGCGTTGGCTGTTTTTACTCTGAACTCTCTGAGTTGCACCTGCAGGAAATAGGAACAAAAAGTTGGTTAAACATACGTATTAATATTTGTGTTGTAGATTCTCATTTTCCAAAATATTGCAACCAACCAACTCTGCTGTCCAGAAGCTCCCACAGGTTATCAGTCTGTGCCTTGTGCCTGTACTGAAGTGAGTTGTGAAAAGAAAAGGGGTAATAAGTGATGTCATTACGAATACTTTGATCTTATACAAGTAACTAAGACAAAGCTATTACCTACGATGTAGAGGGTGTGACATGCTCTGATCTGATGTTTCCAGCACATTCTGCTTTAATTCTTGAGACTGCCTCTTGAGCACTGGTTTGGTTCCAAAAACCAATGTTTTGAATCGTGGGTCCAGGACAGTTGCCATTGCCAGGACCTGGATGTTTTCCACACTGCACCTTACTGCTAGAAGTTGCAGCAGATTTTGGCTCAGTAGTTTTGAGCAAGCATGTATCAGAGAAGTAACCTGGCTGCTATCCTATGCCGTATCATTCTAATAATGGGAATAACTTAAGATGCAGACACCTTCTTCTCTCCTGACAGCTCAGTTGTGGCAACTGCTAATGTCCCAGAACCCTCAACACCCACTCAGCCACTGTCTCATAGTCCACAAAGCTGAGTGACGCCACATCCATTGTCCAAGATGTTAGTGCTGCTCCTACTGGCTCTCGCTGCTCATGGAGATGTTGCAACATGGAGAAAGTAGAGTTCCATCTGGTATCAACTTCTTGAATAAGTTTGGGTGGAGGTCTCTCCAGCTGTACCTGCACTTCTGTGAGTTTTCCTTGGCCCTTTGTGCTACTTTTTTGAAGAAAAACTATTTCTTGCTCTTGTCTGTATATCTGTAAGTTCAGGGGTCAAATCAAGTGCCTTTTTCACCACTAAATTCAAACTATGGGCAAAACAAGGTACATTACGTACTTTTGAGTAGCTAGCACAAGCCTCCATATTTGCTGCATTATCTGGGATGAGACAGTGGATCTTGTCCTTTGAGGCCCCATTCAGCAATCAACTGTTCTTTGGCATCCTTCAGGTGTTCAGCTGTGTGAGGACTGAGGAAAATGTGACACACCCAACAGAACAGATGACAGTTGAAGTTCCTCATTCAAGTAATGACATGTGACCCCAAGGAATGGGGTCCATATATGAGGATGTCCATACTCTCTGCTGTCAAGCTGACTGCCATGGTCTTTGCCTAGCCCAGCAATAGCCGTTTGTTTGGCCTCTCTATTTTTTGTTTCCACCATCTTCCTTAAGGCTTGTCTTGTAGGCAGGACATAAGTGGGGTCAAGCTTGTTCACAAAGGCCTTTATCTTCCACCACAGAAAATGGTTGGCAGTCCTGGACAATCATGTCTACTCAGGTCTCATCCAGTTCAGCTTGTCGCCCTTTAAACAAGAAAATGTGTATAACACAGCAAGTATTAACATTTTTATATTTTTGAATTGTAAAAATGGGTAATGTAATATCCATGATCGCTATAATTGCCTTACCTTATCTAGTTAATCCAGTGACAGCAGCAGGTACAGCTGGATTGGGTGTGGTCTCTGGATGTTTGGACCGCAGGTGCCTCAGCATTGAGGAGGTATTGTTAAAGGCCAGCTCTTGAGCACAGATCACACACTTCACCTTCTTTGGGCTAATAAAATAAAGTGCTCCCACACATGAGATCTGGCTCTTTTTGGTGGCCCTGCCTCCATTCTCTCTCTCTCACCTTTTCTCACACTCCTCAAACACTCACTACACCACAAAGATGATCACACACACTCTGATATTCACACATTCACTCCTAATCTAAACCTAATTGTGTGTGTAAGTGTGTATGTGTAGAAATGTAAGTATATAAATATGTACTTAAATGTCTAAGTGCTGATGTGATTATATTGTCAGTAGATGGAATGTAAGCCTAATCTCACCTGAATCTCTCACTCCCCCTGTATGTAAATTAATGAATAAATGGCAACTATACGCAACTGTCTTCTCCTCTCATAAACCCACAGTTTGGTGGAATGTGTCCGTTTATAAGCACTAGCAAATTGATGACTCCACCCTGAATTCAAACTGGCGCGTAAGGTCGGTGATACGCGCGCGACGTCATGAAGCTTCATTTGGAAAGTAGGGCGGTCCTTAACTGAGTGAAGCCAGCCTCAACACATAAGCCACGACACTGCCATAACCTGCAAGACCCGAACGGAGCGCACTAACAGAACTGCATCTGACCTGGACCGGTTCAATGACGAATCCGGAGTGACGGTGGAGGTGATTAAACATGACGTGGCAGCGTGGCCCGCACACTGATAAATAATAGCCTTTAAAACCCTGAAGTCAAAGGGCATTTTTGGGCATTTGCCCGCCTGGCACTCTTTGTGTATTATAGCTCATAAAAATGTCATATTTTAATACATAATCAAGTAATAGACACCTTTTTTTCAGGACAACCAGGGCTTTCATAATATCCATGCTGTACTGGTGTCTTATGAATGTAATAGATGTTACAGAACCATAAAAAGAAAGAAAAAAACAAAATCGGAAATTAGATTTGACAAACATTTATTGAAAAAACAAGGTAAATAGTAATAACAAAATTTTTTGACAGTATAAAAATGTTCTGAGGGGTCTTGGGGATAATGGGGAAAAAAATCAAACCTGTAACTACTCTACATATTTACAAATGCACCTAAGTGCAAAAAAATCCCACCCGTTTACTGGCTCTGGTGCCATTCTTGGAAGCAGTTTCTGTCAGCAATAAGGCAGAGCCACATCACAGGCCTGGCATTTCCAGGGAGTAGACTGCTGCTTTTGTTTGGTGTCCCTGCAGTGAACACAAGTTTTCCTCCCATATGAAGCCCGCTTGCTCTTGTCTGCCTGCTCGGATATCGCAACAGGCAGGTGTTTTTCCAGGCGCTTTTGAGGGAGGGACAGCCAGAGGCACACCACACAGCTCCTGCAGAAAACCCCTGTGTGACATAGGGAATGTCTCCTTTTTTCTTTTGACAACTCCTTATGCAAGATGTAGGCATTTGTGGCTGCAATGTCAAAAAATGGTTAAAAAGTGTACGGTACCAGCGCATGGTTTTGTGGTGTGCACAGGGCCGCCTTAACCTACTGGTAGGCCCCTGGGCTAAGAAGTTTTGTAGGCCCTGTCCCGTCCTCCAAATTTACTCGATTTTTCTCTTTTTCTACAAAAAAAGAGTGTCATTATAGAAAATACTATCTAAGGCTGTTCCGAGTGTTTTGTTTTAGTTTGACATGATATTGATTTTCAGATAATGTGAGCAGAATGAAAAATAATAGTAATAATGATAACAATAATAATACAAAATCTAAAATAAATAATAATAAAATAAATAAATAAATAATAGCAGCAACAAATCAAACTAAACTTTAAGAAAGAATCAAACTGGCTGATTAGTTCATGCTGCTCAAATAACCTGTGGTTCACTCATGAAAGCTATCAAGTCCACATTCAGCCAAATATTTCACACCTGCAACCCCCCCTCTATAGAACTGTTTCTCTGGTTTGGAGTCTGCTGTTCCACAGTCGGCTGCTGGATTAATATAAGCAATCATGGTTTTTTCTGGGGACGTCACTGTCATTCATTCATTTTCTGCACAGCAGCAGGGTTGCAGGGGGGCTTATCTATTATCAGGTGAGAGGCAGGTACACCTGGACAGGTCGCCAGTCTGTTTTTGTCAGAGCATTACTCTGGATGCGGGGACAGTCTTTCCGGTTTTCCCTCTATGTTCCACAGGCACCAATATTGAGTGCATGCAGGTCCCTAAAAAGTTTTGGACTGGTGTAGAAGTTGTCAAGATATAAGTGGTAACCACCACCCAGGAATGCAGGGTTTATAAGAGCCATAACAGAGTCGTATGCAAGTCCCACACCAGAAGGAAACTGATTTTCCGGTGTAAATGGCAAAGTCCAGTGTGTATCCATTGCTGCTGTCTGCTAACACAAAGAGTTGGTGTGTGTTTGCTCCAGTTGTGAGGAGCTGATGTCCTGGTTTCCTTTTTGGTGTAAATCTTTTGGGAGCACAACCAGTGTCGGGGTCTTTTCACTATTCCATCTATTTTGAGGGAGTGCAGGTCCAGGCTGTGGTGATCCGCTGTGGCTCCTGGACCTGGTTCTACCCCTACTGCAGCCCCCTGCTTTGGCCCCTGGACATGCTTTGACCTCTGGACCGGCCTCTGGATGAGCTTGTTGTTTGCTGTGCTCCAGAAGTGGAGGGGGTGAGCAGTGGAATTGTTTGCATAAGAGATGAGGTGGGGGAAGGTGATGCAGAGCGTGCTTCAGGTAACAGTGAGGGGGACTGAGGAGCTGGAACTTCCTCTTCTTGTGTTTTTCCACTAAAAAATAAAGATAAAATAAACTCAGTAAATAAAAACATCTTGTTCACACATTACTTTACTCTACTTTATTTCTAATCGTCAATATAAATTTTCGGCACTTACTCTTCAGCGGGATCCTGGCCGTCCTGATAATCGACCTCCTCGTCGGTGAAAAAACTTTCAGCCCCAGACTCTGAGTCCACATCACTGGCATCCAGGATTTGTGAAAGTGCCTCGGTGGCTGTAAAGAATTTCTTCGCTAATTTCTTCAGATTTCTTCGATTTCTTCTTTCACTGTTTTTTTTTCTCCCAAAATACACTATTACAAGAAGCGCTCTTTCCTATGTGACCGTTCTCCTGCGCGCAGTCCTCCGTCTGCCTTCCACAGCGCGCAGGTTGCGTGCGCATCCGTCTCCAAAGAACCATCGCTGAGAGTACGCCCCCTCCTTTCCTTTCAGAGCCTTTGTTGTAATTTATGATTCAAGTGGCCTTTGAGAGAAAAGCTAAAATAGGTGACGAATATAACGGTACCATAAATGAAAGTATTGTGCGCAATTACGCTCAATTTGGATGGGACAACGTGCATTTTCAGATGCGTTATCGCATTCAGAGTGGCAGTTTCAACTGTGGAGACGACCTAAACAGACAGAGGGGTGAAATATCTTGTATAGGGGATTATCACGCTTACCGGAAGTTCCCGGCTTTTGACACTTCCTCTTCCGGGCCATGTTAACGACAGCCGTTCCTGCTCTGTTATACTGTTTAAATCGGATAAACTCCAAACATATTTAAGTTTTCATTCTAGACTGAAGTGATACTGGATCAAAAGCTGGATCAAAGCGATCGATTCGCCGCGGTGAAGGGCCGAACTTTATAATAAAACACACGTTTGTTTGTCCCCGGTGGGGCACAACACCGGCACTTCACAGCATGCTAGCATTAGCCAGCTAACGTTTACTGACGTGCTTAACATTGTGCGTCTTAAAACACACAAACATCTGAAAATCGGGTCTGTACCTCCCCGTTTCCAGTGGAACAACTGGGGACTGCCAAGAAAGGAGACGCTTTCAGATGATTGTGTGTTTTCAGCCGCACAAAGTTAGGCACGTAATCGAGCTGGCTAATGCTAACCTGCTAACAGTAGTCCGCCAGCTACTACTCTGTTAAACTTTGTAAATCGGATAAACGCCAATGCCAAGTTTTCATTCCAGACTGAAGTGATGCTGAGGAAGAGGTGGATTAAAACGACCGATTCGCCGCGGTGAAGGACCGAACTTTATAATAAAACGACACACGTTTGTTTGTGGCCGGCAGACTGCGCAGTCGTGTTAGCAGGTTAGCATTAGCCAGCTTGAAGACGTGCCTAACTTTGTGCGGCTGAAAACACACAAGCATCTGAAAGCGTCTCCTTTCTTGGCAGTCCCCAGTTGTTCCACTGGAAACGGGGAGGTACAGACCCGATTTTCAGATGTTTGTGTGTTTTAAGACGCACAATGTTAAGCACGTCAGTAAACGTTAGCTGGCTAATGCTAGCATGCTGTGAAGTGCCGGTGTTGTGCCCCACCGGGGACAAACAAACGTGTGTTTTATTATAAAGTTCGGCCCTTCACCGCGGCAAATCGATCGCTTTGATCCAGCTTTTGATCCAGTATCACTTCAGTCTAGAATGAAAACTTAAATATGTTTGGAGTTTATCCGATTTAAACAGTATAACAGAGCAGGAACGGCTGTCGTTAACATGGCCCGGAAGAGGAAGTGCCAAATGTTTCAACTTCCGCAAACCGGAACGCGGAAGCGTGATAATCCCCTATTCTGACCAGCTCTGTAAAATTACGTCACAGAAAAACCTTTCTGTGATTGGATATTTTACCCCATGTGATCTCGCTCGGTTACGCAATTGGACAGTGGAATTCCAAGGCCCGGAACTTTCGTTCGGTCCGTCACACAAATATGTCTGGGTGCTCGTTTTAAAGGTCGCAGTCTTTTCTTTTCAACAAAAAAAATGTAAGTTAATATTGATTATAGTTTTTTAGATATTAATGTTAATATTAACCTTTTTGCACATGTCGCAGACGACATTTTTGTTTCCTGGGTATTAATACTCCCTTGGGTCATTTTGAGTACTTGGTGATGCCTTTTGGTCTAACAAATGCCCCTGCAGTTTTCCAATCCCTGATCAATGATGTCCTGAGAGATTATCTGAACCTGTTTGTTTTTGTCTATCTGGATGACATCTTAATATTTCCCAAGTCTCCTGTTGAACACAGACAACATGTCCAACTGGTGCTACAAAGGCTTCTGGAGAACCGCTTTTATGTCAAGGCTGAAAAATGTGAGTTTTACGTTCCCTCCATAACCTTCCTTGGTTATATGTTCCAGGGCGGGGGGGCAGGTGAAGACCGATCCCGACAAAATAAAGGTAGTTGCAGAGTGGCCAACTCCTACAAACCGTAAGCAGCTTCAAAGGTTTTTGGGTTTTGCAAACTTATCGCAGATTCATCCGGAACTACAGCAGTATTGCATCTCCTCTGACCAAACTAACCTCTGTTAAGACCACCTTTTTCTGGACCCCTGAAGCAGACAAAGCTTTCCTGCAATTAAAGGAGAAGTTTACTACAGCCCCCATCCTCATTCAACCTGACTGGGGGTGCTGTCACAATCTTGCTCTTGCTGTCCTGTTTCTGAGCTTAGGTGGGGCTGAGCAGATTTCCGGGAGATCCAGGGCAGAGTCTGGCCTGCTGATTACCATCACCTGCATTCAATCAAGACCTCATCAGCTGCCTACTTAAGGACCTGCAGGAGTAACCAGACTTCGCCAGATTGTCTCACTACCTTTTGGGTATCAGGCCTTTTTTCCCCTGTGTTCCTCCCATTCAGCTATTTCAACTCTGTTTTTGTGCTCTTAGTGCTTCAATGCCACAACTGGACTCCAACATTTAACTGGATCACCACATTAACCATCTCCCTCTCCCCCCAGAGCTCCTGTGTTCCCCGGATTATTTCCTCCACACAATTTAAATAAAACTGTTATTTTGGCAGTGCTGTGTTTTGGCTGACGTCTGCATTTGGGCCACCTTGCTTGTCTGCTAAGCCCTCAGCTGTGACACTTGCACACTACAAAAATCATAAGGGACTGCTGCTACCACCTCTTGTTCCACCCTAGACTGTGCTGCAACAAGACCAAACACATGGACAAAACAAAGCATTAGTGATGCATTCAAAACAACAAACCTGACTCCCAAAAACGGGCACCATAGCAACACCGTGCTCACACCAAAGTCAACAAATACAGATGGTGCAACTTTGAAACCAGCAGCATAGGTGGAGGGTGCCAAGCTGATTTAGGTGTCAGTCAAGCCCCACAATGGGCTCCAAAGCTGTCCAAGAGTGGCTCATACATGGGAAGTGCAACCAGTACGCCGCCCTGCTCAGCTTCCACCTTATCCACCTCAGGAGCAAACACTATCTCCCAAGGGTCACTCCCACTAGAGTGCCCTTCCCCGCATCCACGTGGCACTGCATTTAAGGCGGATTTCCACCAGGTCCGTGTGCGGTGCATTACAGCTGCGGTGCGGCTTCCTGAGCAAGTCCCAGCTGTTAGTCAGTGGCGTGGCTCACACACGACACATGCATCTCTGATGCGTCTCGCCGCGCTGCTCTGCTAAATATAGAAGTCTGGTCTATCTCTGGTGCAGCTCCCAGAGCGCATCAAGCTCTGCAGTGCAGACTGGACCAGGAATCCAGACACGGGAACCGAGTAAAGCAGGGATCACCAATTCCAGTCCTCAAGGGCTGGTGTCCTGCAGGTATTAGGAGTTCCCTTGCTGCAACACACCTGACTCCAATCAGTGGGTAATTAGCAAACTTGTGCAGAGCTTGACATCAAGCTCTGACATCAACACCAACCAATCCTTGAAGTGGGGTGCACCTCTAGGATTGTCCAACGGACCTGCCTGTCAGACCTTTGATTCTGCATTGGGAGGTGGAGGGAATGAAGGGGTGTGTCTTAGGGAGTGAGGCGGGACTGTTTATATTCAAATAATCTTGCTGTGCTTTCTGAAATGCAAGATCAGTAAAGGTTGCTTTAAAGGGACTTGAGGCAGGAATTTGAAAAAAACCAAACATGAATGTCCCTTTTTTTTCATACTAATGGGTGATGAAGCACTAAATACCAAAAATAACATTTCCATCTATGTTTCTCTCCTTTGCCTTGAACAGGCTGTGTGCTGCAAAATGCGTTGCAATTCTGTGTCCAAATTTCCCGCGCTGCCCTGCGGATGTGACGTCAAATGACGCTACATCCGCAGTTTTGATGCAGGAAAAGACGGTCACGTTAAATAAAAACACTGTAAGCGATAGTTATGGATTATTCGCCGTCAGAATACGATCTAGATCAACTGAAAGACCACTAAAAATGGTAACTATGAAGAAAAAGCTTGGTAAACAACACTATAGTTTTCCAGCTCTGCCATGCGGACGTGACGTCACATGACGCTACATCCGCTGTTTTGATATAGGACGAAGCCGGTTGCGGTAAATTCAAACACTGTAAGCGATTGTTATGGATTATTCTGCCGTCAGCAAACGATCCAGATCAACTGAAAGACACTAAAAAGTGTAACTACGGAGAGAAAGGTGAGTAAACAGCATCATAGCTTCAGTTTGTGCTCCCGTGACGGCTTGGCTCGTGGCTGTAGTTACCTGAAGCACCAATCGCGGCAGTCGCGAGTTTCGTTTCTTAATCTTGCCTCAAGTCCCTTTAAGGGGCAGGGCTGATCATAAGGACCAAAGAGAGTGAAGTTAAGCAAACTGGTTTTCTGAAGAGGCAGACATTATTTAATTACTGATGTGGTCTAAAACGAGAATCCTTTGTGCCATGTCACTGCAATGGGTCCATTTTGATAACTTTTTGTACACTTTTACCCAGAATCTTTGCACTGGTGCAGAAATCGATGTATTCACCAGGTTTGTTATGTGTGCATTATAGACCTATGAAGATGCCAGACTCTCCAAACGAGTGGCCTTCAGATAAGCTCAAGAACCGTACAAAGCTTCATGGAATTATTTTCCATGGCCGAGCAGCTGCATCCAAGCCATACAGAGACAGATGGAACAG
The DNA here is from genome assembly GCA_023101725.1 of Atherinomorus stipes. Classification (NCBI taxonomy): domain Eukaryota; kingdom Metazoa; phylum Chordata; class Actinopteri; order Atheriniformes; family Atherinidae; genus Atherinomorus; species Atherinomorus stipes. The sequence goes on along the minus strand of JALJCO010012880.1, from coordinate 27,943 downwards.
GAGGAGAGAGAAGAACTGAGGGACAGTTGAAACAGGAGGAGACAGAAGCACTGAGGGACAGTAAAAACAGGAGGAGACAGAAGCACTGAGGGACAGTAGAAAAAGGAGGAGACAGAAGCACTGAGGGACAGTAGAAAAAGGAGGAGACAGAAGCACTGAGGGACAGTAAAAACAGGAGGAGACAGAAGCACTGAGGGACAGTAGAAAAAGGAGGAGACAGAAGCACTGAGGGACAGTAGAAAAAGGAGGAGACAGAAGCACTGAGGGACAGTAAAAACAGGAGGAGACAGAAGCACTGAGGGACAGTAGAAACAGGAGGAGACAGAAGCACTGAGGGACAGTAGAAACAGGAGGAGACAGAAGCACTGAGAGACAAAACAGGAGGAGAGAGAGGCACTGAGAGACAAAACAGGAGACAGAAGCACTGAGGGACAGTAGAAACAGGAGACAGAAGCACTGAGGGACAGTAGAAAAAGGAGGAAATAGACAGGTGAGTGCATGTGGCAACATTTTTATTCAATCAATGTTAACTGTGTTAATGAAGAGCAACGTAACCTCTTGCTTAATTGTTTCATCTTTGTATCAGATAGTTGGGACAGCATAACTATTCTTGTTCTGCCTCACTTTGGACTTCAGAGAGCCATTTCTGATGTGTAACCAGTACTGTTATGGACTGAGTATTGTGGGATTCCTGTCCCTCATCTTTCATGCTTGTAGATGGCCTATTGCAGGACAGCACAGTGCTGCTTCCCTGCTGCAGAATAATAGATATAAACAAAATAGAACCAAAGCTGTAAAAAGATAGCCCTTTTTTCATATTTAATAATAGCCCATGAGGTAAATACAAAATTACTGAAAGTCTTGTAACACAGAAATATGTTATGGTTGGCTCCCCTTTCTTTTCTTCATTTAATCCTGTCCTTCCTCTGCCATATGCTCCAACGAGTAAATAAAAAGAGTACAACAATATGAATAACACTGCTTGGTTACATAGCATTACTTCACACCTCAAAAGAAATTCAGAGTACACCATACATGTTAAAGATGAAGAGGAAAAATGAAAGAAAAAAACTGAATCCTAAGGTTACATCTGTACACACCTTCAATCTCAATTTCATCCAGCGATTTCCCCTGCAGGCCAGAAAGATCTCCTTTCTCCATGGACAAAAGCAGTTTTGAAATCTTGGCCAACTGCATGGTTGGGACTGGCAACCTTTAGAAGTCCCGAAGGACACGAATGTCATGTCCCAGGAAATCTGCAACCTGGTCGAGTTCATTGTTTTTCAGGTTCAGGATCTGAGAGAGTGTTGCAACATGCTTCCTCAGCTGGGTGGACCTGAGGAGCTCTGGGTGCTTTGCTGGCTTGCATAAACTCACAGGCAGTCCTGTCCTCTGTAATGGCTCAGAGCTTGAGGTCTTCCAAACAGGAAAACATTGTTGTCATGGACACCACATTCCTTTCTTTTACTTGTCAGTAGTGGCAGGGCATCCACCATACGTGGTGTAAGAAGAGCTACCATCTTCCTCTCTCTTTTCCCAACAATCTCCCCACTCTGGTAAAATAGCTGCACAGCCGCTGCTCCAGCTTGGACAGAGCCATGGCAACATCTTGGTGCAGCTTTGTTCTGTCTCGTTCCTCAAAACTTCTGAGAAGCATTTTGGATACTTCTCCAGCACGCCTGCGGTTAAACAGAATGATTTGAGCTAAAATAACTTGACTTAGATCAGCATAGGTCTTGGATGTGGCTTCCTCCGTCAAGCTGCTAATAGCAGTGTCTGCAGACTTCTGCAGGTACTGGTGTAGTGTCTGAACATCCTCCGTGAAGGGCAGTGTTGCTGGTTTATTATACTTAGCACTACTCAGCGTGTTCAGAGCACTGTGGGAAACCAGCTCACACCACTTGGAGGTGTAAAGTTTACCGAATGTTTCAGCTGACTTAACAAGTCTGTCATCCTCTGCCATCATAGCTCGACAGTGAATTATGTCGCAAATCTTGTGTAGTGTGTGCCCCAGCTTCAAAGCTAGGCTTGGTGTACGATAAGACAGCTTTTCTTCATCAAAGCCAGCAACTTTTTGAACTGCCTGAACAACAGTCTGGAAGTTACATGGCTTGATTGCTTCCTCCATGCTGTGTATTGAGAAGTCACTGCGCAGACAGACCAGCAGCCTTCCCACTTCACGGAGCTTCTGTGTCCTATGTACTCATGTTTTGTTGTGTCTTGTCCGTGGCCAGATTCCTGGACAATCTGAAACAGATTAAGAACATTTTGGTTTAAGACAAAGTTTAAAAACACTGGTCATTAGACATCAACGTTCAACCACTTCCTTCTCTGTGCCCATTAAAGCCCTGTCAACATGAAGTTCAGTTTAGAAACTACTTATTTTCTTTATCATACAAGAGTCCAATCAAGAAAGATAAGCAGCCACAAGATGTCTAAAGAACAAAAGTGGAGATAAGAGTCTTCTTTAGAAATCAAACTGTTTAGTTACTCAAAGAAATGTTACAACCATCCTGCAACACCTTCACTGGCTCCAATAGGGGATTATCACACTTCCGCGTTCTGGTTTCCGGAAGTTGAAACATTTGAAGTTTCCTCTTCCGGGCCAGGAATGGCGCAATCCAAGTCTCGATGTTGCTGCTCTGTTCCATTGTGTACATCTAATAAACAATGCCAGCCGTACCTAAGTTTTCATGAATTCCCGACTGAAAAGACACTAAGGAAGAAGTGGATGAAAGCGATTTGTCGGAGTGAAGGACCGAGATTTAAAATAAAACAAGGTTGCACGTATGTCTGTAGTCGGCACTTCAATGATGCAGACTACACTACAGCTAGCGTTAGCAAGCTCGCGTTAGCTGACGTTACCAACTTTTCGCTTGTGAAAACATACAAGCGTCTGAAGACTGGGTCTGTACCCTCCCATTTCCAGTGGAAGAACTGGGGACTGCCAAAAAAAAGGAGACGCTTTCAGATGCTTGTGTGTTTTCAGCCGCACAAAGTTAGGCACATCATCGAGCTGGTTAATGCTAGCCTGCTAACAGTAGTCCACCAGCTACTACTCTGTTAAACTTTGTAAATCGGATCAACGCCAATGCCAAGTTTTCATTCCAGACTGAAGTGATGCTAAGGAAGAAGTGGATCAAAACGACCGATTCGCCGTGGTGAAGGACCGAACTTTATAATAAAACGACACACGTTTGTTTGTAGCCAACAGTCTGCACAGTCGTGTTGGCAGGCTAGCATTAGCATTCTTTTTTTTTTTTTGAACGATCAGCTCCAGCGGCTCCAGAGTTGCTGGGGATAACTCTGGAGCCGCTGGAGCTGATCGTTCAAAAGAATGCTGCACAAGCTGATGAAGATGATGGAGGACACTTCCCATCCTCTCCACAACACGGTGAAGAATCAACAGTGTGTTCAGTGGGAGGCTGCGTCAAGTTCGCTGTAGGACGGAGAGATACAGGAATTCATTCCTGCCAGCAACCATCACCCTAAAGAACAAGACTGACTGACTTTTTTGTTTATTTAAAAAAAAAAAAAAAAAAAGAAAAAAAAAGTGAGCTTTTACAATACTGAATTTCCCTTCGGGGATGAATAAAGTATTTTTCATTTCATTTCATTCATTCATTTCATTTCATTTCATTCATTAGCCCGCTCGATGACGAGCCTAACTTTATGCGGCTGAAAACACACAAGCATCTGAAAGCGTCTCCTTTTTCTGGCAGTCCCCAGTTGTTCCACTGGAAACAGGGAGGTACAGACCCGATTTTTTAGATGTTTCTGTGTTTTAAGACTCACAATGTTAAGCACGTCAGTAAACGCTAGCTGGCTAATGCTAGCATGCTGTGAAGTGCCGGTGTCGTGCGGTGTTGTGCCTCACCGGCGACAAACAAACGTGTGTTTTATTATAAAGTTCGGCCCTTCACCGCGGCGAATCGATCGCTTTGATCCAGCTTTTGATCCAGTATCACTTCAGTCTAGAATGAAAACTTAAGTATGTTTGGAGTTTATACGATTTAAACAGTATAACAGAGCAGAAACGGCTGATGTTAAAATGGCCCGGAAGAGGAAGTGCCCAAATACCGGGAAGGTCCGGTAAGCGTGATAATCCCCTATAGAGCAGTATATCCACTTCAAAATCCTCCAAATTCAAAAAAGCTTTCAATAAAGTGTATTTGTTTTATTGAAAGTGCTAATATTAAAAGATACAATATATATACAAATGTGATTTTAAACTCATCTGTGAAACTACATTTTTTCCTCTAACTATATCATCAAAATTGATTATTGTTGTACCCCAAATTGTCGCACTGTTCATGTCATATATAAATATATTTTTGTCAGGTGATGGATAGTAGAGATGCAAAAAGATATACAGAAGGAGGTGCTGGATAAAGGAGAGTAGGATAAGCTGGAGAAGCAACTCACAAGTGAGGTTGAAAGAATAATCACACAAGTCATGGCACTGTGACAAATGTTAGGGTGATGATAATCTGTATAATCTATATTTTGTCCGATGAAAGACGCAAACTGGCCAGGTACAGTTTGAGACTAACAAGGTAAAAACCAGAATTGGGTGATAAACTTTTTCTACCAGCTTTACAACCAGTCAAACCAAAAACGGGAAAATTACACTTAAGGTAGCAATAGAACTAGTACTACTAGAAAACAGTGAACTGAAAGATTAGTTTTTTTTTATTGAAATTACAAATAACCTGCCTCTTAAAAGAATCAGAATCATTAGGTACCGGAATGGGAACCAGAATCGTTCAAATTCAACCCTACACTCTATATAGCGTACTCTGCAGCAGCACGACAGTGCGGTTTACATCCCTCCATCTTCTTGCCGCTTATTCAAGGTTGGGTTGCGGGGCCAGCTGCCCAAGCAGGAAAGCCCAGTCGTCCCTATCTGCACCCACATCCACCAGCTCATCCGAGGGACCCCAAGGCGTTCTCATACCAGCCAAGAGTCGTGGTCACTCCATCGTGTCCTGGGTCTTCCAAGACACCCCTCTTCACATGAGACATGGTGTTTGTTATGGACAATCCATGACGAGCAGAGAAGTCAAACAACAGAACATCACTCAGGTTCAGATTAAGGGGGCCGTTCCTCCCAATCATGCCTCTCAAGGTCTCACTGTCTTTGCCCACGTGAGCATTGAAGTCCCCCGGCAGAACGATGGAGTTCCCAGAAAGAACGCCCTCAAACACTGTCCAAGGACTCCAAAAAGGCTGCCCACACCTGCTTTGGGCCTCTTACCAGGAGCAACTCCAGGGTGGAAGGAGGTCCAGCCCCCCTCAAGGATGGTGATTGCGTCGAGGCAAGTCAAACTATATCTAGCCTGAACCACTCAACCTGTACCAGCTCAGGCTCCTTCCCAACCAGAGAAGTGACTTTCCACATCCCAAGAACTAGTTTCTGGAGAACAGAGTCAGACCACCAGGGTCTCCCCCGCCCTCAGGCGAGGCCCAGGTAACACTGCACCCAAACCTTACGGCCCCTCCCGCAGGTGGTAGGTCCACAGGAAGGGGGGGCCTATATTACCCTTTTGGGCTGAGCACGACTGGGCCCCATGGGCAAAGTTGATGCCAAACCCTACACTCTATATGGCATACTCTGCAGCAGTATTGCAGTGCGATTTACAGGCCTGGCATTTAGACTACAGCGATTCAGTAGTATATAGCAAATCAAATCAGATTTTGGTTTGATTTGATATACGACAACAATTTGGCAAACATTTAGACACAAGCAGGATTGGAACCAATCATGTATTAATAAAATACAGTTTAAAGCTAAGGATGTGGGTGTGACCTTAATCCCAAGTTTATTTATATAGCACATTTAAAAATGACAATAATCGTTAAAGTGCTGAACAAATTTGGATTAAAACAAAAAAAAAACAAGGAATAAAAGCAGTAATAAATTAAAAAGATAAAAACAGAGATCATAAAGCAAAACAAATAAAACAAGACACAACAAGCTCGATTAATAATCCAAAGGCCAGCCTAAAAAGATGTGTTTTGAGGAGAGTTTTAAACTTAAACTGACTGAGTGGAACGGACAACCAGCGGGAGACTGTTCCAGAGTTTAGGGGCAGAAACAGAAAAAGCTCTGTCTCCTCTGGACACAACCTAATTCAAGCTTTCAAATCGTGTAAGAGGATGTACCAATAGTCAGATTGTCATGTGAAGCATACACTGAGGATATGGTGAAAAAAAAGGGTCTTGGTTTAAATATAACCTGTGGCCCTGTCTTTTGGACCCTATCCATCCAGTCAAGAAACTTGTGTTCCACAAGCTCTGCACTCAATAGATGTTTTACCTTTGCATTTGAACCCCATCCATTTCAAAGGGGCAAAAGGTCCCAGGCAGTGTCTGCACTTTTCAAGGGCAGACATATCCCCACACACCACATTGTGTTTAGAACACTGACAACAAAAATAACATAAAAAATTATGAGAAAACAGCCGTTCAGAAAGTCTCATGTAAAAAGATTTGACCTGCAAAACTTGACTTACCTCTACAGAGCTGGGCTGGGGCTCAAAGTCTGGACTCTGCTCACTCTGGTTCACAGGTTTGGTAGAGAGCCCTGTCTCCATCATGCACTAAAATACAGGACAGTTGGGAAAAAAAACAAATGCAGAACAGAAAAATCAGAGGGTTTAGTCACAACAATGAGCTGGTAGAAATAAGCATGAAAGATGAGGCTCACTGAAAAGTTAATTCCTTGTTTAACCCTTGTAGGATGTTTGGGTCTGTGGTAGGGCTGGGCGATATGGACCAAAAGTCATATCTCAATATGTTTAGGCTGGATATCGGTATAAGATATATGTCGCAATATTTTTAATCGCACAATGAGAGCAAATTTTTAGTCACAGTCAAAGCCAAACAAACATGTAGTTTTGTTTAAACCAGCCGGATGAAATAATACTTAGATGTTCCAATAACAATAAAATGTAAACATAAATACTGTTTAACTGTACAGGAAACTCACAGATACAAATAAGGCTCATTATGAAAGAATTAAACATTAAAAACACAACAAAGAGCAGCATTTCTGTAAAGACAAAACAAGCATTAAACTACGTACTGTATATCGATATATGCAATATGGTCCAATTCCATATCTCATTTAAAAATATATCGATATATTTTTCATATTGATATATCGCCCAGCCCATCTGTGGGACCAATTTCATCATTACTGAAGTCTAGTCCCACAGACCCACATACCCTACAAGGTTTAAGATGACCAAGCAACCTGTTCAACACTCAGACGTACCTGCTTAGCATCACCAGCCTCAGGATCTTTGGGAGGCATTTCTTTAGCAGGATGCTGTGAGGAAACAGGAATTAATCAGCGGAGTGACTTTCAGAGCATTAAATATAATGCGTTAGTGTGTCAGTACAAACCACCACACAATCGGTTGACCTGACAGCTTGCAACTAAGGTTTCTATGTATAAAACATTCAAGTCCCTCCGACTAGTGTGTGACATCACCTGCGTACATGGTGGTTTGGTTCAGTACAAACCACCATTTACACAGGTGATGTCACACACTACTTCGATGGAAGTTGGCAAAGTTTTCAGCCATGTCATGGTTTTACAAAGGCAGCAGTGAGATGAAAATTGGATGCCACAAGGTGACCTCTTAAAACCAAATATAGTAATGGACAAGTCACACAACACAAAGTGTCACCATGCTGTTCACCTGACGACTTCATAACAGATTCCTAAATGTTAAATTGAGAACATCAAAGTGGATGTAATGAGTCCTTCCTCTCCTCCCCCCCCCCCCCTTCCCTTTTTTTCTCCTTTTTTTATTGACCCCCAAGGGTCCTTGATTTAATTTTATTTTTTTTGATTTTTTTTGTCTTTATCCAGTCCATCTTCTTTTGCTGCATCGACACTTCATAATAAAAACAAAAACATTATATGCCTGGCAATGAATATTTTCCTGACTTAAGAACCCATTTAGGTTTTGACTACCACTGCAAACAAATAAAGCAACAACTTTAATACGCACCACCAAATCTTTCCATCAAAGCGGAAGTCAAACAAAAAATGTTTCAGGGCATTATGGTAGACCCGCACTCTTCTCTCAGACTCCTGTTTGGTTATAAGTTCACCCCGATACTCCAAAAGGAAGTCTCCTTTGTCAAATGGCACAGAGGCAAAGACACCCCTCCCTGGTGAAGACATAAAAAAAGTAGCGATGTCCGATATTATCAGCCTATGGATATTATCGGGCTACCAACATTGGAATTAAAATGTGATACAGGAAAATATCGGTTTAGTTTTTTTGGGCCCAATATTTTGAAAAATGAAATCTCATGAGACTCTGTTACAGAGCAACGACATATCAAGAGATCGTGTTCCATTAGTAGTCCAGCATTCCTTTCAGAGTCATGTGACTACGGTGCAGCTGCTGCTGCTACAGACTGACTTGCTTTGAAGCTGCTGATAATATGTCTGGTTTTAAGTTGTTGGTTAAGTTACCAAGTAAGAAACATTGGAATTAGACACATGTTGATAATACCTGCTCGTATCTGATAATAGCAGGTACCAGATACTACCATATCAGATATATGGTAGTATCTAATACCTGCTAGTATCTGATATATGCTAGTATCTAATACCTGCTAGTATCAGATAATAGCAGGTACCAGATACTAGCATTTATCAGATATATGGTAGTATCTAATACCTGCTAGTATCTGATATATGGTACTATCTAATACCTGCTAGTATCTGGTATATGGTAGTATCTGGTACCTGCTAGCATCTGATATATGCTAGTATCTAATACCTGCTAGTATCTGATATATGCTAGTATCTAATACCTGCTAGTATCTGATATATGGTAGTATCTAATACCTGCTAGTATCTGATATACGGTAGTATCTGGTACCTGCTAGTATCTGATATATGGTAGTATCTGGTACCTGCTAGTATCTGATATATGGTAGTATCTGGTACCTGCTAGTATCTGATATATGCTAGTATCTAATACCTGCTAGTATCTGATATATGCTAGTATCTAATACCTGCTAGTATCTGATATATGGTAGTATCTAATACCTGCTAGTATCTGATATATGGTAGTATCTGATACCTGCTAGTATCTGATATATGGTAGTATCTAATACCTGCTAGTATCTGATATATGCTAGTATCTAATACCTGCTAGTATCTGATATATGGTAGTATCTGGTACCTGCTAGTATCTGATATATGCTAGTATCTAATACCTGCTAGTATCTGATATATATGGTAGTATCTAATACCTGCTAGTATCTGATATATGGTAGTATCTAATACCTGCTAGTATCTGATATATGCTGGTATCTAATACCTGCTAGTATCTGATATATGCTAGTATCTGGTACCTGCTAGTATCTGATATACGGTAGTATCTGGTACCTGCTAGTATCTGATATATGGTAGTATCTGATACCTGCTAGTATCTGATATATGGTAGTATCTGGTACCTGCTATATCTGATATATGCTAGTATCTAATACCTGCTGGTATCTGATATATGCTAGTATCTAATACCTGCTAGTATCTGATATATGCTAGTGTCTGATACCTGCTAGTATCTGATATATGGTAGTATCTTATACCTACTGTATTAGTATCTGAAATATGGTAGTATCTAATACCTGCTAGTATCTGATATATGGTAGTATCTGGTACCTGCTAGTATCTGATATATGCTAGTATCTAATACCTGCTAGTATCTTATATATGCTAGTATCTAATACCTGCTAGTATCTGATATATGGTAGTATCTGGTACCTGCTAGTATCTGATATATGCTAGTATCTAATACCTGCTGGTATCTGATATATGCTAGTATCTAATACCTGCTAGTATCTGATATATGCTAGTGTCTGATACCTGCTAGTATCTGATATATGGTAGTATGTAATACCTACTGTTCTAGTATCTGAAATATGGTAGTATCCAATACCTGCTAGTATCTGATATATGGTAGTATCTGGTACCTGCTAGTATCTGATATATGCTAGTATCTAATACCTGCTAGTATCTGATATATGCTCGTATCTGGTACCTGCTAGTATCTGATAAATGTTAGTATCTAATACCTGCTAGTATCTGATATATGGTAGTATCTAATACCTGCTAGTATCTGATATATGCTAGTATCTAATACCTGCTCGTATCTGATATATGCTAGTATCCAATACCTGCTAGTATCTGATATATGCTAGTATCTGGTACCTGCTAGTATCTGATATATGGTAGTATCCAATACCTGCTAGTATCTGATATATAGTAGTATCCGATACCTGCTAGTATCTGATATATGCTAGTATCTAATACCTGCTAGTATCTGATATATGGTAGTATCCAATACCTACTAGTACCTGATATATGGTAGTATCTAGTACCTGCTAGTATCTGATATATGCTAGTATCTAATACCTGCTAGTATCTGATATATGCTAGTATCTAATACCTGCTAGTATCTGATATATGGTAGTATCTAATACCTGCTAGTATCTGATATATGCTAGTATCTTATACCTGCTAGTATCTGATATCTGGCAGCCAGATGTCCAAAGTGAACTCCTCTGGCAGAGTTAAGGAGATTTTGGGATCTTTGCTCTCAGAGCAGAATATAGTTGTATCTCTCAGAACATAAGAGATACAACCTCACAGTTATCTGCAGACATCGGTAGATATCGGGATGTAATAGTTGGCCAATATAGGTATATCAGATATCAGTAAAAAAAAAAAAAAAAAAAAAGCCTATGCCAAACATCCCTTAAAAAAAAAAAAAAAAGTCAGACAAAATGCTCAGTTTTCAGATAACAGTCATTGTGAGATGTACCTTACCTTTGAAAGCATTAATGCATTAATGTATTTTGCATCAAGTCCTTTCTTGTCGCCAGATTCAATGTGAAGTATCGCATGTCGCTTTGGATTCACGTTCCTCTGCTTTGGCATTTTCTTTGTGTTTTAAAAGCCTAGATAGCCAGTGAGAGAGAGAGTGTGTGTAAACTAAATCAGGGTTGATAGTGAAACATTTGAACAGACATGAGCATGAAACTAATGCAGTAAAAAAGAGTTTAAGCTGAAATCCTGGTGAAATCCACAAACTGAGCCAGAAGAGTTGCATTCATTGCTCTCTCATGATTAAACAAGTTTTTAGGGATTCAGTTTCTGATTCTGTTTTGCAAAAAGAATCTGAGGACCACCAAGGTGTTAATAGTTCTATGACTGATATCCAGAAGATTAAGCCAAAAGAGCAAACATCTTTACCAGACTGCTTTTCTAAAGGATAAAAAAAGGATCTTTTTTTTTTTACTGTACATAGCTTAAATGCTTCAAACAGAACATACTTTTTAAGGAACAAATATAATTTTGAGCATTTTAGTGGAAAACAATTGTGATTGAAGCTGTGGTCATTTTTACTCTTAAACGAGTGATCAATATTTAAGGTTGCATAGCCTTCATGATGCTGGTCTTATTAGGCCCGAGCACCGAAGGCGGCGCGAAGGCCTATTGAAACTCTAGCGTTTATTCTTCTTCTTATTATTATTACTTTTTTGGGGGCATGAACATGCTCAAAGTCTCATCAAGTCTCGTCGCATTTGCGTTAACTCCTCATAAACCGCAAATGGTACGGTCACACCGATGGTCTCTTTGTGTTCACAAGGCATGTGAAATTTCTAGCTGTGCTCTGCATTCAGAAATCTGTAAGCGTGTGGAGGGGGCGGAGCCTCAAAGTTCACCTTCTCGCCACGAAACACGAAACTGATATTACTCTGGCATAAAACCAGATTGCTACGTGTGATGCTGGTCAGATGCTGAACACACCTATGTGACCACTTCCGGTTTTCACCTTAGCCCCGCCCCCTGGGGACAGGATGTATTACTTTTTAGTGTCTGGAGTCCAGAACTTCAATGATGAAGCCGATGGATTTGAAAGTGCTTCACAACCACTCAAACCCTTTCATGATACCACAATAAAAAACTCAAGTCGATACGACAAATATAACCATGGCGAATATCAACCCAACGCCATGGAAACAGGAAGTACATGGAAATGACACAAAGAAAGATCCAACCTCCACCAAACTTGCTACAGATGATGATGGTCCTCCTCCGAACTGATGCTTGTGGACATTTTTTCAAAAAACTACAAAATGGCTCTATGGCGCCCCCTACAAATCTTCAAATGATTAGCCCCGCCCACCAGAAGAACCCACAAGCATGAAATTTGACACATTTTTCTACTCTTTTTTTTAAGATTCCTTGATGACATATTTGCGTTAACTCGTCAGAAACAGCAAATGCCATGGCCACCACGGTGGTCTCTTTGTGTTCACAAGGCATGTGAGATTTCGGCCCAATCCCAAACCGGCCCCTAACCACTACCCCTACACACTACCCCTCCATTTGCGCGTTCCCGCGGAGGCTCCACCATATTAAGGGCCGTCCCAAACCGAGTAGGGTGGAGGGCGAGTGGACTGTTTAGCCCTCAATCGGCGAGTCTGCATCAGTGCAGACTCGCCAGAATTTTGCAGCGGGTGCAAGGGCTAAATGGAGTAGGAAACAGTGATGTTCCACACATGAGTTCCGCACGTGTCATGCATGTTTGTCAATATTGACAGAAAAACATGAATGGAGTTATTTTATTGGGTAAAAAGAAAAAACGATGACAGGTGCACAGGTATCCTTCAAACCACTGGCGCTCATGGAAGGGAATGTTTGAGCAGGAAAAGAGGATTATAATCCTCCTATTGGCATAATAATAATAAAAATAATAATAATAATAATAATAGTAATGATGATGATGATGATGATGATGATGATGATGATGATGATGACAATGATAAATGATCATTCGTAGTAATAATAATAATTTTATCATTTATTTAATTGTAGGATCATGATCATTATTATTTATTTAAAATAAAACATAATTCTTCACACATGAGTGTGAGTTAGTATTTCCACACAGTTTTATTTGACACGGGGATGTTTTGTGTTGCCACGGTGATGACTGCTTTCCTTTTCCAGTTGGGGGACGAGGGCGTCTCGTTGTCATTAACACCCTCCACCTGCAATCAAGGCGCCCTCTACAGCTGCAAGTGTGACTTCATTGGGAGTGACACTCGATAGTTAAGGGGAAGTGTGTAGGGGGCGGATTGGGATTGGGCCTTCTAGTTGCGTTCTGCATTCAGAAATCTGTAAGCGTGTGGAGGGGGCGGAGCCTCAAAGTTGACCTTCTCGCCATGAAACACAAAACTGATATAACTCTGCCATAAAACCAGATATCTGCACCAAAATTGCTACGTATGACGGTGGCTGGATGCTAAACGCACCTATATGACCATTTCCGGTTTTCCATTTAGCCCCGCCCCCTGGCGACAGGAAGTGTAACTTTTCAATGTCTGGGTTCCAGAACTTCAATGATAAAACCGATGGATTGAAAGTGCTTCACAACACCCTTCCACAATACCACGGTAAAAAACTCTAACTGATATATCAAATTTAACATTGTCAAATATGACCCCAATGCCATGGAAACAGGAAATACATTGAAAATAACACAAATAAAGGGCAGATCTCTGCCAAACTTGGTACACATGACAGGATTTCTTTAATCTCAGTGATGTAGAGATATATTTTGGATAAGTTTAAAAAATGGCTCTATAGTGCCCCCTACAAATCTTCAAATAATTATCCCCACCCATCAGAATTACCCACAACAATGAAATTCAGCACAGTGGTAGAACATGTGAGGACCTGATAAATCTGCCATTTTAGAAGGCATGTGTGATTGTAAGTCATGGTCTCTATTAGAGCCCTGCTGTGTGTGTGGTCGGGGCTGTTCCGCAAACTTTGAGGGGTTGAAAATGAAATCATTTCTCAATAAAACAATTTAGGTAGACAAAATTTACCATGCATGTTGCCAATCACAGCCTGTACAAATCCAGATGACCATTGCTGATATGTCCTGTAACCCTGCCAACTTACAACAGGATGTGCTTCTTTTTATACTCTGGAGTCAGGATTAAGTTGGTGGATTTTTAATTACAAAACATGTCAAAACCTTTAAGTATATTACACAAAAAAAACACGTTTATCCTACAAATGCAATTACAGTATATATGAGCCCAACACCTTTGAAACCGGAAGTCACTGTGAATTACACTTACAAAGACTAATATAATCTCATAGAATTTACCACAAATGAAAACAGTATTCCCCTGAACTTGCATTAAACCAAACGTGCTGGGTAACTTCTAATATAGCACTATAGTTCCACTTACAATCATTCTAATGGTAAGCACTAGCCACAACCATCAAAAGACTTCATAATTTGGGATCTCTGTCTGGAAATGGTGTGGCTAAGCATCTACAGTAGTTGGGCAAACAGTTTTCATAATAACTTCTTTAAATATCAATATGTGGACGTCATTGCTGCTTCAAATACATTACTACTACCATCACTGATTTATTATTCATGAATTTGTGCCTTACTTTTAAAATATGATTTCATAATCCCTGGGACAGACCCTTTCATGGTCATTTTACTCAGCATTTTCAGCATTCATTCACACACTCAATTTGTTATTGCATTCCATGTCAATGTCTAATCCTTTTAGCATGGCACCGCAGGGAATTGAACCCCATCTCAAAACAGAGAGTACCATACCAGTGCCTTTTGCTTTTTTTTTTTTCAAAGACATGACAAGGTAAAGCAAAACCTGCATCAAGAACAGCACTGTCAGCATTTTAGATGGATTTATATCAAAATGTTTGCTTTAGTTTTTTTAAACTTTTAAAAGTTTGATTACTTTAATAAAATTGTTAATTTTTCCTTTCTTTTTAAAAACAACGCTGTCTTAATGCAGGAAACGAAACCTTAAAATTATTTGAAACATTGCATACACATAATTCAACATGGATTCTACACTAAAAAACAACAAAATCCAAACTTCATACAAAACAGCACTGGTAAAAAATTACACTATCTTACAATAATCTGGAAAACTGAAATATGTACAGTTGGAACTTTAGCAGGAGAAAATACACATTGTAGAAAGGCCATAGAATAAAACTAACATTCATGTTTACATTTACACACCATCTGCTGTCTAATAAAATCTACTTAAAAGTGCAAATTACTCCCTCATGATCACTAAAATGAGTTGGGACAACTGTTGCCTTTACTTCATAAAAGGATGTTTTAACATAAACATGGTCAATCAGTGTCCCCCTCTCTGTTGTTGCCTCTTTCACCAACTGCGCATAACCTCTGTCTTTCATTAACTGGGAGAATGTTGAGGACCTAAAAATGTCATCATTGAAATCCCCAATCACTGCAACTGTGTCACTTACTGGCTCCAGCCAATCAACTAAACTATCCATTTGTTCTTTAAACAAGGACATAAGATAAGATGGTGGTCGATAAACAACTGCCACTATTATATTAGGCGTCACAAACTTGCAGACTAAACATTCCAGATTGCGCTGAGGTACATTTAAAACATTACCTGTCACACCATCTGCACAATACATGCCTACACCACCATGCTGTTGGTCATGTAATGCCCTTAACACCGGATGATTGCTACTGTACGAAGAATTTCGTGGAGAGCTGTAAAAACTGTAACCAGCTAACTTCACCCTTTTGTCAACGGAGCTCAAATCTGAGGTCTACGGGAGCCAGTCCCCACTCAGTCCACACTCTGACCTTTGACCTACAGGCCAGCAGAGACTTTTGATGGCAGTTTTGAGCATAAGAAAATGAGTTATTAATCACAGAAATGTATTACATATATCGTAGTGTGTAACAAATGAGTAAAAACATGTAATTGTTGATTGCTAAAATCAAGGGTTGCTGACAATATATAAAGTCAGAATGAAGGAGACTGCTAAACACAGGGAGAGCTGGTTTCAAGTTCCTACCCCCGCCCTGCGAATGGGGTAGCATAAGGAAAGTATTTGAAGCAGATAATAGAAATATGATTGAAATAATGAAATGATGTGTGATAAATGTAATCAATTGTCTGAAATATAAGAAGAATATAAAAGTCAGAGTGACTAAGCATAACCCGAGGTAGGATTTGAAAAACAACAGCTGAAGTCTGTTAAAACACTGAAGTAACCAGCAAAAAGAGGAACTTGGACACTCCCTAGCTCTCTGCAGCGCCAAAGAAAGAGGAACTTGGAAACTCCCTAACTTTTAGCAGTAAACAACACATGACATTAAGTCATCGTTCTGGAAGGATCCATTGTTCAAGCCAATCAAATGGACCAGACCGGGCCTTGTGATCACCCTTCAACCAAGGTGATAAAAGATCCCTCTAAAGTGCTATTATAGCAGTTACGTTCGGTGGATCTGAAGAGGCAGGATGCGTCCTCACCATCTGAAGGAATCAGACAGAAAGCTTATTTTTCAGTTGGATTTTTAATACCAGATCTGGACGTAATCTCAACCAACTTTCAACTGAAAAGGATTTTAGCTTCTGGACTGATAGCATTGGCCTATGTGCTTTTAACAGTGGCAGTTTGGACCCTCAGGACGGAGGGTCCAGGACAGCTGTCACTGGGGCACACAAGTGGATTTGAGGTACGATCCGGGGCCACGGATTCTGGACTTTGAACCACTCTCCTAAATTTTTAATGGGTTATCAGC
Organism: Atherinomorus stipes; assembly: GCA_023101725.1. NCBI lineage: Eukaryota > Metazoa > Chordata > Actinopteri > Atheriniformes > Atherinidae > Atherinomorus > Atherinomorus stipes. The sequence goes on along the minus strand of JALJCO010012880.1, from coordinate 11,261 downwards.
TTTGAGTTTCCAAAGGACTTTCAACATTTAAAGGTAGACTGAGAGATAATTAGGCTTAATTTGTGAGACATTTTACACAGAATGGAGAAGTTGGGATGTTGGATTATGAGGAGATTATTTTGATTAATTTGGGAATTGTTGGATTTTCTTTGATTAGTGGACTTTTTATTACCGGATTTAATTTCAGTTATCCCATTTTTGATTGTTTTACTGAATCAGAACCCACAATTAGATTAAGGTGTTGGAGACAGATGATTATTTCATTTATACTGGGTATTATAAATTGTTACGTGATTGTACTTTGTTGATTTCAAGCTGTTTATACCTTCTCATCCCCTGCTAAATCGCTTCAATAAATTTAACCTGCATGAAGAATAATTAGTGATTATTTCACGTTTTCACAGTTCGATGGTTGCTACCCTCATTGAAGGAAGTAAAGTGGTCTAGGTAGTTTCCTGCCTAATTTCAACAACTTTAAATGGTCCTAACAGGTTAGTTTTAGCCAAACTTAACATGTCCTAGCATCCTGTACTTTCCTGGATGTTAAATATTCCGGATCTGAACAAGTGCTCGGAAAACGTTTAGGGGATAAGCTTTCGATGAGATAAGGTAGCTGATGAGGGGGTCCGGGGAAGGGGTTGTTCACCCGTGAGAGACTCGCAGCTGTAAAGGGGCAGACCTTATCGAATTAAGGAAGTTAGTTGTCCGGACGAATTGTCCCCGCCACCAGCTTAGACTGGCTTTTGAGTCAAACCCACTGAGGTTAATAACCCTTTGGGGACTTTTTAGCTGCTAAACCCGTTACTGGAGAGCTGGTTTTCCCGATTTATACCATCCACGGATCGAGGGTTTTCAGATACTTTCCAATGAAACATCTGCAGGCAGCCATGTTTCTGTAACAGCAATGCAGTTAACCTGCATATGCTGTGTACACGATGCCAAATCTGAAATGTGCCGAGTTAAGCATTGCACATTGATCAAAAAATGCTAAATGAGTAGTGGTTCAAACTGTGCCTCTGTATAGGTTCTACTATAAATGGTGCCATATTTTCTATTGCTGCTTTAACATCAGCTTTACAGTAAATCCATTTCTCTTCAAAATCCTGAATTATCAACCCTGATAAATTTCGAACGCGACTCAATGCTACATATGCTTGCCCAGCAGAAAAGATTTTATCTAGACAAACTACAGCTTTATCAACAGTGATGCCTTGCACCTTATGTACTGTACAGGCCCACGCTAGTTTCAATGGAAACTGCCGGCGCAATCCACCCTTACTGGTTGCCCTTTCCTCCTCTGGCTCAACAGCAGTGCAGTCTGATAATTCTAATAAATTACTTTTACAATGTTTTCGACGTTTTGCTCCAACATGTTCATCATCAAATTTCACAAATACCTTCTTTGGAAACTTGCTTTTTTCAGAATGTATTATACGCACAACAGTTCCGCAAACGCCATTGACAAGACCGTCAGCAATATCTACATTTTTACATAACATTACACGTGCACCTTCACCTATGTATAAAACTTCTACCAAACTGGTATTCGGTGCCTTTGCATGATTGCCATCTAATAATTTCAAGTTACCCGTTTTTTTTTATCATTAACAAAATCTTGTGCAGTGATGGCATCATATTCGGGACACCTTTCCATTAGTTGTTTCATGTTGTGCTCATTTACTTGCCGATTTGTCGCAAATATATGCAAGGCTGAGCTGACCTCGCCAGTTTCGCAACCTTTTAACATTTGCATATCACTTGTTGACATTGCTGTCCCTTTAGAATGTGTTCTGACCCTGTTTAATAAATCTGCAAATATCTTATCTTGCTGCCAAACTACCTGTCAATTCTGAAACTTTAAACAAATTACTCCACAAGTTACTTCGCACGTCTTCAACATACAATGGTTTCCTTTACTGGAGGTAACTGGAAAAAATCACCTACTGCCACAATGCTTACGTTTCCAACTGGAGATAAGTCGCCAGTTTGTTTGACTTGTCTTAATCGACCGTGAATATATGCCAACAAGTTGTGATCTACCATTGATATTTCATCAATAATTAAAAGCTGAAGATCACTATATAAAACTCGCAAAGAATTTAATTTTTCTTCCCCAAAGGTACGTACGGTAAACGCACATCCTTCCCAATACTAAATGTTGTGTGGATTGTACTTGCTTTCAAATTATGAGCTGCGATGCCGGTAGGAGCAGTCAACAAAACACAGACACTATCAGGATGACGGCACGTCGTTGATAAAAGTCTCATCGATTCATATTGGATTGCTTTGATTAAATGACTTTTCCCAGTACCAGCTCCACCTGTAATAAATAAATGGAACGCTGGAGGAGTTTTCCCATTTATACGATCTAGACACCACTGCCTGACCTTATAAAAAATGGACAACTGCTTGTTGTTTAAAGACCTAATTAAAGCTAAGCCATCACTTCTACTCAAAATGTTATCTTTTTTCTCAAGATGCGCAACCTGTTCATTGCTGACTGACAAATCTGGAATATTTACATCTGCATCATCAACTACTTTTTCCATATCTTTTATTTCTTCTAGACATTGTAGACGTTCCAGCTCCTGTTCCGGACACAATTCACGCCACGCATCTTCCAATACTCCATTGTGATCTATTTCATTTTCTATCTCCTCCAAGTTATCTGCATCCATTTCAAATGCACTTCGATTTTCATCAACAACTGATTTTACAGAATACCTAAACCCATCTTTTAATGTGATATAACCGCTTTCATACAACTGCTCAAATGTTATACAATTAGATGATTTTAGGTCATGTTCTAAACGATAGGGCAGGAACAACTGCATCAAACTGCGATAATATTTTTCCAGATCTTTTGTTTTTGAAAAACGCGCATAACGGATAATAGCTGGTTGTGTGCGTGATCTTTTAGTTACAAAGCCAAGACCATTTTGCAACTGCAGTGGTGTTGAGCTTTTCTGGTTTTTGCTTAAAATACGATATTGTGATGCAAATTGTGTTAAACACATGTCATTAAATGGATCACCATCAGGTCTATTCCTATATCTATCAACTAAACTGGTCATCCACATGTCTTCTGTAGTAAGATCCTGTAATGATGCCTTCTGCCTCAATACACTAACAGGCAAACTCATCTTCACAATGTTATCACCTGTTGGGACAAAAACTACCTTCCTACTACATTCTTTTAAGTGCATACTAGTTAGTCTATAGACTGCTTCCTGAGCACTAACGTCCCTATTATGAAGATAAACACTGCCTAGTTTTTTTAAGGCCTCTTTGGCGCTAATGTTACCATCTTTAGAAGCTTCTCTTTGAGCATTCCCCAGCAACAACCCCATTTCTCTTTCAGTCTTTGACATGTATGAAATTATGTAGACTACACAAGCATAGGCATGTACACAGTACTGGATATCAATATTAGCATTCCATGCTTTCAGCAATGGTTTGCTATATTGATTAATCCAGACTTCATTAAGCTGCCTTCTTAGCACGACATGTGTGTTGCGACCACACCGATTATATGCAGCCTCAAATATTTGTTGACTAATATGCAAACTTTCAAACAATTGTTCAGTGCTAGCATAGGTACACTCCTTCGTCCGCAATCGCCTTCTTCACTTCCAATAAAATGTCATTTGCTACCTGAAGGCTCATTTTGTCTTTTTTATTTCCATCCTTGGTTGCACATGTACACTCTGACGGATCATCAGTTTTATCAACATGGCACTTGCAAATCTCTGTGCCATCTTGAAAATTTTTACCACGGCATATGAATGTTTGGCAGGAAGCTGGTCTCGGAAAATTGAAACGACATATCGTTTTCTTCTTTTTACATGTTTTCGAATGACGCTTTGAATGCTGCTGCACAGATGTTACCGTTTCGCATAACCCCTCCTCCTGGTGTGGCAATTCACACGTTACATATTTATCAACAAACGCAATAACCTCTTCGTCTGGATTTTTATCAATTATTGGAGCCCCTTTTATCCAAAACAGAACATGAATATGCGGACTCCACGCTGCTGAAACTCAACACGATAATAATAATCAGTTATTTCACCGATCGGATGCGACTTGGACATAAGTACCTCTCGCAAAAAAACAATGCCAACGGAAGTCAAACATGCGTGCTGCGGTAACAGGATTTTTACGCAAAAGCTCGCACCTATCTGCCCACTCTAATTGGTCCACCATCTGTAACCTACCATCCCGTTTCAAAATGCTGTTAAGTAAATTAGTCCATCGCATGTCTGCTGACGAAAAAGAGCAAAACCACATAGGCACACCAAGCTGACGAACGCAAGCTAAAAGGTCTTTCTGTGCCGATTGCCAGAAAGCTGGTGTACCTCTAATGGGTTTAAGAAAGCGGTAGCCATCATCAAATTCCAACATTTTTTTAAGGAGTCCTCATCTTTTAATACGTCACATAATCTTTTAGATGTACAACCTTGCCCTTTTCGCAGTGCAATTGATACACTTGACACTACTTGCTCCAATTCAGACATGTACTGAGCAAAAAATATGTATTCCACATTTTCAGCAAACCTTCCATCAGCATGTAAAAGTCGATTATTAAAATACCGAGACAATGTCAATCGATGTGGTCGCATTTCATAATATGTGTTACATCCTTGAGGAAACAGTACTGGGAAGCACTTTGCTTCATTTGAATGATCTGCCAGTAATTTCACAGGATTGTTCCCTTCACCTGGTGCTACATTCAAGATTTTATCAAAGTATTGGTCAAGCGCTTCCTGACCAATATCAACTGGCATGAGACAGGTGTCCTGAATCATGCAATGTTGCTGTCTATCATGCAGTAGCTCTTCTTCACCTTCATCACAGGCTTCCCCACCTTCAACATTGCAAATTTCAGTGTTGTCTCTACAAAATTCATTATCCAAGCTTCATTGAAGTCTACATCTTGGTAATGAATGTTTGAGCGTTTCAAATATTTCAGTGCATCCATTATGTGAATACGGTCAACAAATTGATATTTATAATGACCTTTATAAGTTAACTTCCGCTTTAATTTTACAGGCAACAAAGATCCTTCAATGTTTGAACGCGGCAACAAACTAATGGTCTCGTTAATAGACGCTGGAACACATGTAACTGGCCCATGGACTCCATTTTGTGAGCCTTTAGGCAATGCAACCATTTTCATAAACGGAATATGTAATGCTATTAGGTGCTGTTCCAAACTATTTAGCCTTGCCAATTCTGGAGGAATGTATTGAGGACGCATGCTATTTGCTGCACATTCAGGTGGCATCTGACCTTTACTAATTTTGTTATGACAGGTCAAACAAATCCACAACTTGCCCTTAGCCATTTCTAATAGTGGACATGGTACTAGACTCAGACTCAGACTGTTTATTAATCCCGTTGGGATGACTCCTTCAAGGAAATTGAGTTCCAGTAGCAAGAAAAGAAATACAAAAATGAGGAAAAAAAACAAAAGGAATACAAAATATAAATATGAAAATAAGAAATAAGATAAAATACAATTACTAACTATAATATAATAAAATAGACTCTTTAGATATACAATAAAATAAAAGTGCAAATCAGGACCAGTAGGGGTTATTGCACAACGAGTAGGAAGGGAAGAAGAAAAAGTGTCCAGATTATTATCATTATTATCCTCTGGAGTCAGTAACTTCCTCTGTCCTCAGACTCTATTTCCTCCCCCCCAGTGAAGAGTTATAGAGCCTGATGGCATGAGGGACAAAGGAGTTCCTCAGTCTGTTTGTCCTGCACTTGGGAAGGAGCAGCCTCCCACTGAACAGGCTCCTCTGGTTGCTGATGACAGTGTGCAGAGGGTGGCTGGCATTGTCAATAATGTCCAGCAGTTTGTCCAATGTCCTCCTCTCTGCCACCGTCACCAGTGAGTCCAGTTTGGTGCCGACCACAGAGCCGGCCCGCCTGATCAATTTGTCCAGTCTGTAAGTGTCCTTCTTGGATGTGCTGCCCCCCCAGCACACCACAGCATAAAAGAGGATGCTGGCCACCACAGACTGATAAAACATCCACAGGAGTTTGCTGCAGATGTTAAAAGACCGCAGTCTCCTGAGGAAGTACATCCTGCTCTGTGTCTTCCCGTACAGGTGTTTGATGTGTACAGTCCAGTTCAGTTTATTGTCCAGCCGCACACCAAGGTATTTGTAGGAGTCCACGGCCTCCACCTCAGTTCCTCCTACTAGGACTGGTCGCGGTCTTGGTCTGGACTTCCCAAAGTCAATGACCAGCTCCTTTGTCTTGGAGGTGTTGAGCTGTAGGTGGTTGGTGTGGCACCATGCAGTAAAGTCCGTCACCAGACTCCGATACTCCTCCTCTCTATCATCCCTGATACACCCAACGATGGCTGTGTCGTCAGCATACTTCTGAATGTGACACAGCTCAGAGTTGTAACAGAAGTCCGCGGTGTACAGGGTGAAGAGAGCGGGGGCCAGCACTGTGGCCTGAGGGGCTCCGGTGCTGCTGACCACAGTGTCAGACGTGATGTCCTTCAGCCTGACATACTGTGGCCTGCCAGTGAGGTAGTCCAGAGTCCATTGCACCAGGTGGGGGTCCACACCCATCTTGCTCAGTTTGTCCTGGAGCAGGGGGGGCTGGATGGTATTAAAAGCACTGGAAAAATCTAAGAAGAGGATCCTCACAGTGCCGCTTCCCTTATCCAGATGGGAGTGGACTCGATGTAACAAGTAGAGGATGGCATCCTCCACACCCACATCTGGCTGGTATGCAAACTGCAGGCGGTCCTGGACGTGTTGCACCTGGGGTCGGAGGAGGATGAGGAAGAGCCGCTCCAACGTCTTCATCAGATGTGAAGTGAGTGCCACCGGTCGGAAGTCATTCAGCTCGCTGGGCCTGTTCTTCTTAGGGACCGGGACGATGCAGGATGTCTTCCAGAGGAGGGGCACTCTCCCTAGCTGCAGGCTCAGGTTGAAGATCCGTTGCACTGGCTCCCCCAGCTCTGCGGCACAGGTCTTCAGCAGTCCCGGACACACTTTGTCCGGGCCTGCTGCTTTAACCGGGCCGGAGCTTCCTCAGCTGTCCTCTGACCTGATCCGTGGTGATGTACGGCGGGGGTTGTGTTAAGGTGGACATTCTTCATTACATTTATGCACATACTCATCACTTATACATTTTTCTGCTATTTCAATTATTAATTTATTCTTTTTATAATTTTCCCACTTACAATGTAATACTTGATGTTTGAAAAGTAACCTATTACAGCAACCACAGACATAATCAGGTCCTTCTTTCACTTTCTCCAAAAACTGCTCTATCACAAATTCAAATTCCTGTGACTTTACTTTCATTTCCTGTCTTTTCACATTTACTAATTGTTTGACTCGTTTCTGATGCTAAGGACTGGAATGATATTTACTTTTACTAACTGCCTTTTTAGCAATCCTGTGCAATTTATTCACTCTATACTTTCTTTTACTTTGTTCTTTCTTTTTCTCTTTATGGGAGACATCTTCATATTTCCTTTGACTTTGTTCTTTCTTTTTCTCCTTATGGCAGACATCTTGTTCATATTTTCTCTTGCTATATTCCTTCACTTTCTGCTGATGGGACACATCTTGTTTATATTTTCTCTTGCTAAATTCCTTCACTTTCTCCTGATGGGACACATCTTGTTCATATTTTCTCTTGCTGTATTCCCTCACTTTCTCCTGGTGGGACACATCTTGTTCATATTTTCTCTTGCTGTATTCCTTCGCTTTCTGCTGATGGGAGGCATCTTGTTCATATCTCTTTTTACTCTGTTCTTTCTTTTTGTCCTTGTAGGATTCATCAACTTTATATTTAATCTTACTTAATTCCTTTATCTTCTCCTGATGGTACACATTATCTCTATATTTTCTTCTTGAGATATCCATCTTTTTCTCCCTTTGTACTGTATTATCTCTATACATTGTTTTTCTTGCTAGTTTTACCTTCTCCTTATGAATCACATGGTACTGTGTTCGTTTCTTTAAAATTTTCCTACTTTTTAAATACTTAAAGCAGTAGCTCATTCTGGAATCAACCCTTTTTAGCCCCACATTTGCCTCCTCTTCACGAAGCCCACATGCGTTTTGTTCCTCAGATAAATTGCTTATTTTTAAACTGTCTGCAGCAACACTTGCATTAACATTCTTTTGTCTTAAACTGTACCCTTGAGAAATGGATTCATTGACTTTACAGAAACCATAGCACATCTGCATTTCAGGGTGGTTTACACAGACAACTGTCTCATAATGGTTACCACTACTATTTGCCACATATAGCCCCTGATTTGAACATCCATCTTTACAACTGTACTGAAGCCAGCCATTATCATACCGTACCGTACCGTCTTCTTCCGCTTATCCGGGATCGGGTTGCGGGGGCAGCTGCCTAAGCAGGGAAGCCCAGACTTCCCTCACCCCGGCCACAGCCGCCAGCTCATCCGGGGGGATCCCGAGGCATTCCCAGGCCAGCCGGGAGACGTAGTCCCTCCAGCGTGTCCTGGGTCTTCCCCGGGGTCTGGTCCCGGTGGGACGTGCCCGGAACACCTCACCAGGGAGGCGTCCAGGAGGCATCCTGACCAGATGCCCGAGCCACCTCATCTGGCTCCTCTCTATACGGAGGAGCAGCGGCTCTACTTTGAGTCCCTCCCGGATGACCTAGCTCCTCACCCTATCTCTAAGGGAGAGCCCGGCCACCCTGCGGCCACCCTGCGGAGGAAACTCATTTCGGCCGCTTGTACCCATTATCATAATATGTAAAAATATCAACACCTTAACAATCTGCTGTTGCCTGAATCTCAACCTCTGTAGCCCAACTACCTACAAGATCCATCCTTGATTTACTGAGGTATTCTGAAACTGAGGAATACTCACGTCTCAAAATACTCCTGTATGTCACAGGATTGCTTTGTAAATGCTTAACAACAGCTAACCTAATTTTCCGATGATTCCGATGGCATGTTAGGTGAAGGTTCACCTAACATGCCACCCCCAGAAGTTACAACATCAACCTTCTCTGACTCAATATTCAGCTGCTTGCACAATGCATCAGGAGCCTCTTTTGAAAGTGGATTAAACTGTAAACTTGTAGTCCTGACATCATTGACAAATTCAACATCAGACTCAACCTGGTCAGCAGCACACTTTCTCCTCTTTGATGCTGAATTTCTCAAGGATGCTCTACGCTTCTGACCTCTATGGCTGTCTGAACTAAACATAATCTGGTCAGTGCACTCACCTAAATGTGAACTAAACTCCCTCACCATCTCTGTGTCATCTGTAAAATCTGAGCTACACTCCCTCACCAACTCCACGTCATCTCCAACACTTAAAGGCAACCCCTGACTGTCACTATGAGGGACTCTGTAACTAACATCAATTCAACTGCACTCACCTAATTCTGAACTAAACTCCCTCACCAACTCCACATCTCCAAGACCCAAAGACAACTCCTGACTTTCAAAAAGAGGGACTCTGTGAATGACATTAACTCCACTGATCTCAAACACCTTACAAGTTATGTTCATACTATCTGCAAACCTATGAATGTAGTTGCAAAGCTGATCCAGACTACTAAAATACACAGCTACACTCCTCCCGCTCTTATCGACCATCCCAGCTGCACTGCGTGCATGGGAATCCACTACAGCAAACCGTCCCTCTTGACTGATGATGGCAGAGGTACTGCCACTCACTGTGAAAATGCAGGTTTCATACTTTGTGCACATCTTTTCCAATCCAGCACGGAGAGTGGTGTGCACACCATCATCAATAAACTTTCCCTCAACTACACCAACTTCTCCTAATACAAAATCCCCATACTCAAACTCATCATCAATAAACTTTCCCTCAACTACACCAACTTCTCCTAATACAAAATCCCCATACTCAAACTCATACTGCTTCCCATCAATCACTCTGTCTTTGGGCAGATCGAAAACACCGAGCCGTTCCGCTCCAGCACTAATCTGATCACTGTCACGCAAATCAGTGTACAACTCATCACCTGAAACTAGCACTTTATCCAAAGTGTCAGGCTGCCATGTAAACACACTGTCTACGGTGTGTTTGGCCAAAGCTACTAAGCTCACTGCTGCACACTGAAGTCCACCATAAAGAAAACGAGGATCACCCTGGTGAAATGTTCCTCGAACTGACCCAACATAACACAAACTGCTATCCTCACCCTCACTTGTAGCTTCTCTTCCTGCCACACTCGTACCTACGTCCACATCACTTTCCTTTACAACAATCCTGGAAACACGATACCGCTGTGCATCCAACGACTCCTTCAGGTGCCTGATGTGCATCATCAGGTCATTGCAGCAGGTGTTCAACACAACAACAGAGGTTCCAATCTCTGTTGCCAAACCCCTCATGATTGCGTATCCCACAATCTACGACTGCAAAGTACTCCTTATGCCAGATAACCAGACTTGCAGCATCATCCAGATAAAGACACATTCCATCCCTCAGCAAGTACTCCTGAACCTTCTCTTCCATGTTCATGTCCTCTTCAGAGCCATCAAAATAGCTGTAACTTGACTTACTTATTTTCATGTTCCACCTCCTGCCAAATAAACTATGCTGCTCAACCAACTTGCATCGCTCCGTGTTTCTGCCACTTGCCTCACATTCCCTTGCTACGAAAGCTGCCAACTTCTTCCCCTCTACACTGACCTCATCCATATCTGATGCACGCCAAGTACAAACAGGAGAAACTGTGTGTTTGATTGCAGCTGCAACACTGCATGAAACGAGTGTGTCAAGATCAGGACTATCTGAAACAGTCTGCCACAGCTTGAATGGGGAAAGTCTTAGCTTTCAGATAAAAAAAAATCTCTTTCTAGCTATTATAGTTTTTATTTTAAAGCAGCTTAAACAGGACTATGCAAGCAGGCTTTGTATTGTGGCTGCAACATTTTTTTTGTGCCTGTGATGCAGAACATGGCAAGCCGACCTAAGGTGGCAGAGCTGCATGCCAAACATTTCCAAAATGCTGTCCCCACAGAAATCTCCCTAAAACTACAATATCACCTGCTATGTTTATCTTGTTACTTTGCACTGCACGTAGCGAAGAATGATGATGACATTGACTTGTAACACTGCCACAGCTTGAAAGGGGAAACTCGTAGCTTTCAGATAAAAAAAAAAAAATCTTTCTACCTATTATAGTTTTTATTTTACATCAACTTAAACAGGACTATACAAGCAGCCCCCCCCCCCCCCGCGAACCGGACTTTT